>JAHPZR010000030.1:0-15904 GCA_019787425.1 Platygyra sinensis | reverse complement strand
AAGGTGGCTGAACACAGTTTTTGATACCTCTGTTTCATTTACATTTTTCTCTAAAACCCTTGATCCTTCGGTCACCAAAAATGGCAGCAAGCAAGTTAACAACACAAACTTCAACTTTTTTATAATTTAAGCTGACGTATGTACCGTTGCCATGGCAACATGATCAAATATAAACAGGTGTTTAAAATCGGTTTTGTTTATTTGCAGAAAATCTAGTCTTTAGATTTTCTTTATAATTTGCATGCAACAAGCTTGTAACGATACTCGCAAGTTAGCGCTATTTTAATAATAATTTAACAAACAGATCTTTAATTATCCCTCTTTGAAGGTTCACTGGCATATCTTGAATTTCCTTTGTTAAAGTTCAATTTTTTTTCAATCCTCCAGTTACTTATTTCCTAAAGTATTTTCGTGCCAAATTTCGTGAAATTCTAATGAGTGGTTCTCGAGAAATAAGCGCCTCCGAGAAGTCAATTTTTCTTTCAATCGCACTTTTTTCGACTTAGTACGCATGCGCTGCATTTAACTGGGTTCTTTTAGCAACAAAGAAATAGCAGAGCTGAGTTCTTTGCATCGTTACCTTTCTAACATACCTTTGGAATAAAAGAGTAAAACCATCAATTCAATACATTGTGTTCATTTGTGAAGAAAAATAGTACAGATAACGCAGACATTGAGCAAATAAAATCATCGCTCTATTTATGCCATGTTTGTTTTTATGCAATACTTGTGCGCTGAATCACGTTAGCAAGAGCGCGCGCCAAAACTGTGTTCGGCCACCTTAACTAAGGCTAGCAGAATTCATTTGCGATGCTCTACCAACTGAGCTATGAAGCCACACGTTGGGAGCGAGGTCAATTTATGGAGTTCATATTTTCCCGTGCAGTGAAGTGATGTGATGTATATATGAAATAATTCATATTTGTACTGCGGTTGTACTGCTTAAATTGGAAAATTTACTGCGATGATCACTCTTCACATGTATCTACAACCGCAGTACAAATATGAATTATTTCATATATACATCACATCACTTCACTGCACGGGAAAATATGAACTCCATAAATTGACCTCGCTCCCAACGTGTGGCTTCATAGCTCAGTTGGTAGAGCATCGCACCGGTATCGCGGAGGTCACGGGTTCGAATCCCGTTGAAGCCCTGATTTTTTTTCAGGCTTCTTCTTTCCAATTGCTTAAATTGGAAATTTACTGCGATGATCACTCTTCACATGTATCTACAACCGCAGCACAAATATGAATTATTTCATATATACATCACATCACTTCACTGCACGGGAAAATATGAACTCCATAAATTGACCTCGCTCCCAACATGTGGCTTCATAGCTCAGTTGGTAGAGCATCGCACCGGTATCGCGGAGGTCACGGGTTCGAATCCCGTTGGAGCCCTGATTTTTTTCAGGCTTCTTCTTTCCAATTGCTTAAATTGGAAAATTTACTGCGATGATCACTCTTCACATGTATCTACAACCGCAGTACAAAACGAAACAAGAATTTTTAAAAAAATTAAAACCGCGCTTTTTTAACTCTTTTTCGCTCACAAAAATATTACGTAATATTTAGCAACAACGTTTTGCGAGAAAACATTACCCGGAAACAATTTAAAAGATGGTTAGGACTTGTTCCCATATCTCAAACCACCCTTGGATACCTTGTGATGCGTACACAAAGTAAATACTGACTATAGGCCTAAGCGCTGAAAATACTGAATAGGGTTAGGGTTAATGCAGGGGGTTAATGGTGAGCTTCTTTATAGCGTTCGGGTTTCCGATTAGGTACTTAAATTAAACCTCCCGTATGTAGTGTTTTATCGGTGGTCTAGTGGTTAGAGTGGAAGACTGCTGAGCTAGCGTCCCGGGTTCAAATCCAATTCCATCACGAAATTTTTTAATTTTTTTTTCCCTTTAAAATTGAAGAGACTTGCACTTTGACAACATTTGTTGAGCAGAAACTAAGTATCTGTGTCAAGAAACTTAGAAATTTCATGCAAGTGTACGTGAATAGGGAGAGGGCGGTTTGAGAAATGGAAACATTCTTTGCATGAGACGGGTCTAGCGTTACTTGTAATCGGAGAATTTTGTTTATGTCTAAGGATAAAATACCTTGACCTTGTAAACGACTATCAATTTACATATGTTAAAAGGGTTTTTCACGACTAAGACTAAGTTTTAACTTTTTTTCCCCAGAAAATTCCATCATTGCTTCTAGCGAAGTAAACACGATCTTACATTTATCACCGTCAGCGTGTTCCATCATGGCCAGACGTAATACCTTTATAGCGCATTGAATAACCCCTTCGAAAGTGAACAGAAACAAAAATTCCAGATTACAAAATCTTCTGTTTCGCACGCAAAACGAAAATACAGCTTAACTCTGGATAATTTCAGCCTTAGTAGCCAGCAACTGGTCCTAAGTTACATTCTTTATCCTTGCAAATGTCCTGATGTGCATCTCCAACGGAGTTTGGCCCAATTTTGACTAAATAAACATTTCTCACTGACGGCCATGTTCTGTCCGAGAAGTTAATTTGCTAACTTGACAAAATGCTCCTGAGGGGGGATATGACGAAAAGAGCTGAGAAATGGCCTGTAATTGGCTGATGATGACATCATCCGGTGACAACAATTGGCCGAGTGAGTCGGAGTTTGGGTCTGCCTAACGACAAAACTAAAAAAAACAAGAAGTTTAAAAAAAACTTAAAACCGCGCTCTTTTAACTCTTTTGCGCTCACAAAACATTACGTAATATTGAGCAACAACGTTTTGCGAGAAAACATTACCCTGAAACAACTGAGATTGCGTGATTCAGTGCCTGGGTTGTAAGAGATTTTATTTCACATTCTTTGCATAGCGTGGTTGCGTGTTTGTAATCGGAGACTTTTGTTTACCTAGCTCGAAGGAGAAAAGGTCTCATAATTGACCTTTCAAACGAATATACATTTGCATATGTTCAAAGGGTTTTGACTAGCGCTAGCGCCAAGGTTTATGTTTTCGCCAGAAAACTCCACCATTGCTTCTGGCGAAGTAAACACGATCTTTTTTATCACTGTAAGGGCATTGCAGTAAACACGATCTTAATTATCACCGTCAGCTCATTGAATATTCCCTTCGAAAGTGAACAGAAACAAAAAATTCAGATTACAAAATCACTTCCTGTTTTGCACAGACACGAAAATACAGCTTAACTCTGGATAATTTCAGCCTTACTAGCCAGTAACTGGTCCTAAGTTATATTCTTTATCCTTGCAGGAGTCCATTACCCGGAGCCTCTATACCAATTGTACCCTTGAGTCAACCCTTTCCCCTATCTTTTTATTTTTAGAACTGTGATATCTGCGGGAGTTCTTTATTTCCCGCGAAATGATCTTGTCTTCGCCGGCGTCCGCATAACAGCCTAAAAGAAAAATGGCGGCCAAAGGGGAAGGCCGATCTCTCCCATTTTCCTTTCTATTTTGATCCCTTTTCCAATCTTACAACCGAGAGAAACTGGGTATAAGCTAACTGGAAGTTAATAAAGTAATAGACAACTTGAAGATGGCATTCATACATGTTGAACCGCCTGCAGTGCGAACCGCCTTGTATTTACATGGTCTGTTATGGATTTTTATGCTTTGTTTTTCGTTCTTGTTGCTCTATAACTTTTTGTAAAATAAAGTGTTCTGTATGATTCGGATCTTGCTGGAGGCCAAGGACCGACAAAAGCAAGGAAACCTATGGATTTTGGTCGTGAAGATCTAGGCGATGCCTGACGATAGTACGAGTGGTCTTGACGATACACTGAAAAAAGAAGATCACGAAACGTCAAACGTGAATGATATACAGCGAAGAAAACTCCCGGAGAGGCAGCAGAATAAAGCCAAATAATCTGAAGACTTGGATCAACTCGAAATCTGGCACAAGGAACTTTCACAGAGCTGCCGCTTTTAGTGTCGACATTTTATATTTCACTTCGAATTGAAGCCTTGTCCACTCTAAGACTTCGAGCCAGCTACTCAGTTTCCTGATCGTGTGCTTGTGTTGTAACTGTCGGTTAAACAAAACTACGATCACCAAACAGGACGTTCCATTCTGTTCGCTTAGACGTCCGTGTTAACCGCGACTGGAGTTTGCATGCCCAATCTACAAACATATATTGGGGTATTGTTGTAAAATAGGGTTGACAAGCCGTAACGACTCCTGCGGTTCTTGACATTTGTACATTAGCAGTTCTCTGCTCGGTAGCTTAACATTTCTTGTTGCTTCACTCGTGTTTATGAGGGACACCTTATGCTGAGTTATAAGGAGGAAGTTTAAGTGGAGTTGAGCCGTTAGACCGTGTTGTAGCTGAGATTTTTAGAGGTCATAGGTCTGCGTGATTTCCGCTCTTATCGGCATGTCGCTTCAAACATCTGTAATTTGCCATGTGTTTATGTATTGTTTAGGCTCATTTCTATAGATTGCCGGATATGTTTTTAGTCTATAAACTTGTATTTGTCTTCGCGGAACTAAATTTGAGATTTTCCGTGAACGTGTTGCTTATTTGTATTCTATATTGTGACGCCGGGGCCGGCTGTTTGATTAGAAAAATATATTGATTGTCACGGATAACATATCTGTCCTCGTACGTTTTTCTTCTGAGACGCCGTAGCTTTACTTCTAGAAAGCTATACGTTTGTCTAGAGCATTTCTTATGTTTCTTGCAGCTATCTAATAGAGCTTTTGTTTCTCAAGTAAGGTTTATTCCTCCGTTTGGTCGTTCTGACAATACATAAATTAAAATGTAGCTGTTAACGCGCAAATCTGTTGCCTGTTTTGCGTGTTGTATATGCCGCTATTCAGCGTTCGGAAAGGCTTGCTGTTTGCGGATGATGCCATCATCAGCCAATTACAGGCCATTTCTCAGCTCTTTTCGTCAGTAGAGTTTTGTCTAGTTAGCGAATTAAATAAACTTGCGGTTAGTTGGGGAGGAATGTTTATTTGGTCAGAATTGGGCCAAAATCCCTCGGAGATGCTGTATTTTATTTATCTACCTTGACTTTTGTCACACAGCATGTAATTTTTCTGTTGTATGATCTGCTATTGTTTTCACAAGTAGTTACTGTAATATTTTGCTTGCCTATTTTCCAAATCATTGTTGCAATGATTTCTGTGCTTTTAGTGCCAAATTATCCACTTGTAGTTATTATTTTCATGATTACAGTTTCATTACACTAGTAAATTCATTCAGCTTTGCTCTGTTATACAATACAAGCTCAGTTTGTAATACGAAGCCTAGCTCTTAAGCTTTTGTTGAATTCATGCTTCATGTCGCATTCACTATTTTTGATAGTTTCTGTCATGCAATTTCCTGTTTCTCAAGTACCTTGTTAGTCACCCACGCAGACGTTCTTAGGAACGCGCGACAAGCCTAAGAACGCCTGAGTAAGAGGCTAGTACCTTGTTTGTTTTCTTTTTTTTGTACCGAATTATATTCGCCTGTAAGCCATTTCTTACTGTTATTCTTAGTGTTATCATAATTACTTTTTTGTAATATATTACTAAGCTTGTTATATCATTTAGCTCAGTATTGTAGCTTTGTTTTCTTATTTATTATTTTAGTGTTACTCGTTCCCGTTTTTTTGTACTGTTGCATTCATTTGCTGTGCAAAAAATTTGTAAATCTTTCCTCGGATCTATTGTTCTTGCGTCGACCCGTCTTGGTCGGGTCGTCTTACAATTACACCAACGATATTATTACGATCGCTCTTATTTGTCACATAGTGAAAGTGAACAGTACAAGTTGCGTGATTCAATGGTTACATTCTTTGCATAGCGTGGGTCTGGCGTTATTTGTAATCCGAGAGGTTTGTTTACTTCTAAGGAAAAAATACCTTGACCTTTCAAAAGAATATAAATTTACAAATGTTAAAAGGGTTTTTTACGAGCGCTGGTTTTATTTTTTCCCGAGAAAACTCCACCATTGCTTCTGGCGAGGTAAACACGATCTTACTTATCACCGTAAGGGCATTCTAGTAAACAAGATCTGATTTATCACCGTCAGTGCATTCTATCGCTGACGCCAGACGTAATACCTTCTTTAGCGCATTGAATATTCTCTTCCAAAGTGAACATGCAAGCAAAACGAAAATACAGCTTAGCTCTGGATAATTTCAGCCTTGGTAGCCAGCAACTGGTCCCAAATTACATTCTTTATCCTTGCATATGTTCTGACGTCTATATCCGAGGGATTTTGGCCCAATTTTGACCAAATAAACATTTTTCCCTTCGGCGGCTATTTACTTCATGCATAGTTAATTCGCTAACTTGACAAAACTATCCTGAGGGGGGATATGACGAAAAGAGCTGAGAAATGGCCTGTAATTGGCTAAGGATGACATCATCCGGTGACGACATTTGGCCGAGCGAGTGGGAGTTCGGGTCTGCTCACCGACAAAACTACAAAAAAACAAGAATTTTAAAAAAAATTAAAACCGCGCTTTTTTAACTCTTGCGCTCACAAAAACATTACGTAATATTTAGCAACAACGTTTTGCAAGAAAACATTACCCGGAAACAATTTAAAAGATGGTTAGGACTTGTTTCCATATCTCAAACCGCCCTTGGATACCTTGTGATGCGTACACAAAGTAAATACTGATTATAGGCCTAAGCACTGAAAATACTGATTAGGGTTAGGGTTAATGCAAGGGGTTAATGGTTAGTAGACTGCAAAACAGTCGTTTTCGGACGTTTTCGGAAGGCGCGAAGCGCCGTTAGCGTGATCCTCGCGCCAGACCTTTCGTTCGAATATGGACCGTCGCAAAAAATACGACTGTTTTGCAGTCTAAATGGTTAGCTTCTTTATAGCGTTCGGGTTTTCGATATGGTACTTAAATTAAACCTTGTGCCGGTAGCGTTTCTTCGGTGGTCTAGTGGTTAGGGTGAAAGACTGCCGAGCTAGTGCCCCGGGTTCAAATCCACCTCGTCACTACAAATTTTTTTTTTCCTTTAAAATTGAAGAGACTTCCACTTTGACAACATTTGTTGAGCAGAAACTAAGTCTCTGTGTCAAGAAACTTAGAAATTTCATGCAAGTGTACGTGAATAGGGAGAGGGCGGTTTGAGATATGGAAACATTCTTTGCATGAGACGGGTCTAGCGTTACTTGTAATCGGAGAATTTTGTTTATGTCTAAGGATAAAATACCTTGACCTTGTAAACGACTATCAATTTACATATGTTAAAAGGGTTTTTCACGACTAAGACTAAGTTTTAACTTTTTTTCCCCAGAAAATTCCATCATTGCTTCTAGCGAAGTAAACACGATCTTACATTTATCACCGTCAGCGTGTTCCATCATGGCCAGACGTAATACCTTTATAGCGCATTGAATAACCCCTTCGAAAGTGAACAGAAACAAAAATTCCAGATTACAAAATCTTCTGTTTCGCACGCAAAACGAAAATACAGCTTAACTCTGGATAATTTCAGCCTTAGTAGCCAGCAACTGGTCCTAAGTTACATTCTTTATCCTTGCAAATGTCCTGATGTGCATCTCCAACGGAGTTTGGCCCAATTTTGACTAAATAAACATATCTCACTGACGGCCATGTTCTGTCGGAAGTTAATTTGCTAACTTGACAAAATGCTCCTGAGGGGGGATATGACGAAAAGAGCTGAGAAATGGCCTGTAATTGGCTGATGATGACATCATCCGGTGACAACAATTGGCCGAGTGAGTCGGAGTTTGGGTCTGCCTACCGACAAAACTAAAAAAAAACAAGAATTTTTAAAAAAATTAAAACCGCGCTTTTTTAACTCTTTTTCGCTCACAAAAATATTACGTAATATTTAGCAACAACGTTTTGCGAGAAAACATTATCCGGAAACAATTTAAAAGATGGTTAGGACTTGTTCCCATATCTCAAACCACCCTTGGATACCTTGTGATGCGTACACAAAGTAAATACTGATTATAGGCCTAAGCACTGAAAATACTGATTAGGGTTAGGGTTAATGCAAGGGGTTAATGGTTAGCTTCTTTATAGCGTTCGGGTTTCCGATTAGGTACTTAAATTAAACCTCTTGTTTGTAGTGTATCGTCGGTGGTCTAGTGGTTAGAGTGGAAGACTGCCGAGCTAGCGTCCCGGGTTCAATTCCACTTCGTCCCAACGAAGTTTTTTAATTTTTTTTTTCCGTTTAAAATTGAAGAGACTTGCACTTTGACAACATTTGTTGAGCAGAAACTAAGTCTCTGTGTCAAGAAACTTAGAAATTTCATGCGAGTCTACGTGAATAGGGAGAGGGCAGTTTGAGATATGGAAACATTCTTTGCCTGAAGCTGGTCTAGCGTGACTTGTAATCGGAGAATTCTGTTTATGTCTGAGGAAAAAATACCTTGACCTTTCAAACGACTATCAATTTACATATGTTAAAAGGGTTTATGACGAGCGCTATAAAACATGATAAAAGGCTAAGTTTTAACTTGTTTCCCCAGAAAATTCCATCATAGCTTCTGGCGAAGTAAACACGATCTTACATTTATCACCGTCAGCGTGATCCATGGCCAGAAGTAATACCTTTATAGCGCATTGAATATTCCCTTCGAAAGTAAACAGAAGCAAAAATTCCAGATTACGAAATCTTCTGTTTCGCACGCAAAATCAAAATACAGCTTAACTCTGGATAATTTCAGCCTTAGTAGCCAGCAGCTGGTACAAATTAGATGCTTTATCCTTGCAAATGTCCTGCGCCCATCGCCGAAGGATTTTGCCCCAAGTTTGACCAAATAAACATTTTTCCCGTCGGCGGCCATTCTTTTGTTTAAACAGTTAATTTGCTAACTTGACAAAATGCTCCTGAGGGGGGATATGACGAAAAGAGCTGAGAAATGGCCTGTAATTGGCTGATGATGACATCATCCGGTGACAACAATTGGCCGAGTGAGTCGGAGTTTGGGTCTGCTCACCGACAAAACGAAAAAAAAAAAAAAAATAAACCGAAGGCAGAGCAAGAAACCGCCCAGCCTCCGGCTGCGCGGTTTAATAAACCGCGAGCCGAGCAAGAACCGTTCGGCCTACGGCCGCGCGGTTTAAAAAAAAAAAAAAAAAAAAAAAAAAAAAAGTTATATTCATGTGCAAAATCTGCTTAGCAATCAATAATGTCAAATTGTAAATGAAAATGTATCATGAAATAAGTGACACAATGTCTGTCTAGTTTGGCACCAGTGTCGAGAAAAGCTTTTTTGTCGAAAACAGTTTCATCCCAGGGCTGGCTTGATTGTTCATATGGGAAAATTTTTATCCCGGTTACCAAGATCTCAGTTGCAAAAAAACAAGATCCCAGTAACCTGGCTAGCCCACATCAAAATTTTCATGAAGAAAAGAGCGGTGAGGTGAGATCACAGAAACCGAGCCAGCCCAGTTGACTGCATGGGCTCATATGAAGAGGCCCTAATAAAAGGTTATTATGTTTGAAATCAGATTTCTTGTAGTGTTTAAAGTTGTGCAAGGTCCTCTTCAGCTTTTTCCATGAATAGTGCTTGTAAAGGAATGCCTTCAAGTTTGTTGGGAATTTCCTGTTCAGCTTGACCTATAAATGTATTAAGTTGCCTGCCAGTTAGCAACCACATAGCAAATTGAATTCAATAACTCAATGCATTAACACGTAACCATTGCTGTTCATTATTGACATATTTGGGGCAACAGATGTAAGTCCATGGTTAGTGATAAATCAATGATAATATAAGCTGTTAACCTAAAATAAATTGTAACATTTGAAAAAAAGCTGCATTTATTTTAGAATATTGTCTGTTTTTAACTTGGTAAAAAGTGGCGAGATCAAATCCAGAGGAACCTCAGAATTGTTGAAAAAATTATTATTAATAAAACATTTCACAGTTTTTGATGCCATTTTGATTTGGGCACAAGCACGGCAAAAACATCTGTACTGAAATGTATGAGGAAAATAAAGAACCTCAAGTCTAAAAACCTACTGAAATTTCGAGCTCTGGAACAGAAAATGTTAAAGTGCTTTTCCTTACCTCACGGCAAATCTATTATCATCACATCTGACCAGGGAAACCCTCTAGATCCTTGTAACTGAAAAAACACAAGGAAGTCTGATGACTCTCAACAGCAAACTTTTAACCTTTCCCACACCTTTAATGCAATTTTTACTCTCTTTGCCCCTCAAACATGATGGCCTCAGGAAACAATGAAAACATCTATAAATAAATGGTCATTGTCTTCATCCACATAAATTATTTTAGGGAACCAACCACTTTGATTATTTTCATCAGGGGACAACATTCTTGGACTGAATATGAGAAATAAAACCACCCATCTACCCGACTCAATGATAAATTCACACCACAACCGAAACACACCATTTTTTCCATCACCAAATGGGGGAAAGGGGTGGTCCTAATTTTTCATTTATTGTGTCCTTGATTGTACTCAATATTAATAACAACTTCTAAAATGAGTGTCATTGCAGTCTTCAATATCCAACATCCTTTCAATCAATAGAAAATACATGCAAGCTGACCCTGGAGAGTGGAAAAACATAACAAGCCTGCGCAAGTTTTCCGCTGCTCACCAGTCTCCCCAGTTGAAAATGACAGGAATTTTGTTGATCTTGTTAACAAAAGAAGCTATGAACTTTCTTTGCATTTTTAATTTTCCAGGTATCAACATTCTAAGGTCACTAATGGAAAGCTGGTGTATTATTTTGCTGGGGATATATTTTAAACATTCCCTGAAGAAGTCAGGCCATGCCTGACAAAATATTGGAAAATAATAACAGTTAAGCCAAACCGTACGGTCAGCCTTTCTGTGTTCAGTTTCTTCAATTATTTTTCAGGCAAACTTAAATTAAACAAAGCTTCTGAACCGTCTATTGACCTGCAGTACATGAGAAATTTTGATGCGAGGACACATTTTTCCCACAAACCCTCTTTACATGTTGTATCAACATAAACAAACCACCGAACACATAAGCAAGAGAGCCTCTCAGCAGGCAAAGGAAGACTTCTTTTCGTAACAGTGAAATGCCAAAAAATTCATGCATGCCCAAGTATAAATGAATCAACTGACCACATGATCACATACATTATTACTCTCTGCTGTTCTTTCAAAGTCTCTCTGACCATTGCGAATATTGCAGCTTGCATTGTTAACCAAGACCACAAGTAGAGCTAAGTTTATGACCCCTGACCTTGCCCCTGACCCTACTCCAGAAAAATCAACCCAGGCCCCCCAGTGGGAAAAAAAATTAAGTCAGTTGCCTCAAGCGCGAAAATAAACTGAGTTCGAGCTCTCAAAACACAAGGGCCGGGAAGCCCTCGTCTTGGCTGATCAGAGGGCCCACTAAAAATTGAAGTTATAATTTCTCCTCGGAGTAGATTAGCTAAACTCGAGGAATATTGTTCGCAGACTTACCCCGGTTATTGGCCACGTCCTTTTCGAACGGCGAGCAACGGGCCGTTCAAGGAATTCTGAAGTGTAGTCTTGCCAAGATGTGAGCGTGACAACACGGCCAGCAAACCAAATGAAGAAGCCACCACTTTCAATCCACGATAAATCAGAAGCAGATAAATGAAGCAGCCGGCAAGGCAGGATCCAATTCCTACTCACGCAACTTCTTCTTGAAAACAATCGCTCTTTTCTTCCAAAAGACATCCGTATCGGGTTTGTGATGCAAACACGTTCGTTTACGACGCACCGAGTTTTTTTTTTTTTTCGAAGTAAGATCTAGATTAATGCCGCGAACAAAAACATAAAATCTCTCCCTTGCATTCGCGCCATCTTCGACCGAAGAGACCGAAGGTCAACTGTGAGTTCTCTAGGTCGAGGCTGCACGTCATGTTCGCTGTCACGAGAAACCAGATGCTTAGTCAAAATAGCAATACTTTCCAGATGCCGACGATAAGCGACTTGACAGTGACTGAAACCGCAGACGACAGATTATAACGCCTGCCTCAACCGCAAAACAAAAATCGCCGCGGGAGAACGTACTTACAGTAGTGATCACTTGTGTCTTCTCATCATGTATCGCCAAAAAAATATTGTAATTGTTTTTCACTCCGTAAAGGCGGCAGGGATCGGTGTTTTCTGAATCTTCCACAAATGATGACAAATGAATATCTGGGTGAATCTTATAAATATAATAATGACATGGCGCCGAAAAATGCTGGAATATGTGAAAACTGGGAGCCTCGAAGGCGAACTGCTCTCAAAAGGAGCGGCTGCGACTCAAAACTGTTTATAAAACACGGCAGCGCGTATTTGGGAATTTTGGACAAAAATGTAAATGGACGGTTGGCAGTCGAAAGGTTTAGTTTCCGTGAGTATTTTGAAACAATCGGAAGGTTCTAATACACCACTTTGGCTTCTTTACGTGACTTTTAAGGGCACTTAAAAATTAGAGATAATTTATTCATAAAATCTTTTTTTCTTTATAACTTTGTCTAGGAGAAACCTTTTTTCGCTGAACGTTTTGCAATTAAAAGAACTCGATGAGATGTACTTGGGAATATCAATAGCTGAAGATTGGCAAAATTGTCGAGTTTGGGGTACACTGATACCTTAAGTTTCTTTATTTCAGTCTTTTCTTTGATATACATAATACATAACATGAGGTGCCTATGCCGATATTAATTAATTTCAAGGTGAATCGTTTGGGTGTTATCACTTTGTTTTTCTTTTTGTTTTGTTTGTTTTGTTTTTTTCTTTCCAATTTTTTTGGTGGTATTCGGTTTTTTCTTTTACCAACTCTACTAAACGCGTGAATGAACTAAAAAGGCACTAGAACTCGAAATAAAACCTTAATTACAGGCTCCATCATGCGCAGGAAAACGCATTTACCAAAACCTGTTGGTTTTAATTTACTTCTGGCTCGCCGAGTTGCAGCCAAAGAGCGCTACATGGAATAGGAGCCATCCAAGCTGCTAGCCAGAAGCGGAGTGCAGAACCAAAACTGCTTTCTATTCTGTTTGCCACTCCGGGTGGACTACTGAGGCCTGTGATCAAGTGCACCTAATAATAAGGTGAAGTTTAAGGTGAAACGAAAATATAGCCTGACCACAGGTTACAGATTACTGCCAATTTTCAAGAAGTTACCATTTCTTACATGACTTTGCTCCAAGATAATGAGATGGGAAACTGCAATAATGTCACTGAAAAGTCGTTCTAATGTACAATGCATGGGAGCTGCCAGGGCAGCAAACAACATCCACAAAGACAGGCCGGTGGTCATCCCAACTGCTGATGATCCAAGGTCAAATTCGACAGTTGGAGCTGGGGGTGATTCCTCTGCATTTGTAAAAGCAACTGTTGAAGGGATTGAAGAGGACCCTTTTTTGTCAGTTATGGTGGAAGTGGTAGTGCCCCTTCTATCGGTATTGGAAAATGTCGAAGTAGTGTTAATCATCTCGGCAACTTCGAAACTAGATCTGATGACTCGGTCGTAAAGTGGCTGTACGGAACGGAAATTGCCCACACTTGTCGTGGTGTAAGTCTTCCGGAGTTGACGCAAAAGGTTCATCTGAGAAAAAGAGACCCAAAGTTAGGGGAAAACACCCATCTATCGAGACAATCGCTATTCTTATATTATGGCAAAAAGATTCAAAACACAACGCTTCGAAGAAGCTTTTAAAAGACATATGTTCAGAAATCAGTAGTGTACCTGATACTGAGATATGTTGACAGCATCCCTAAAAACCGTCCACGTGACACTCTCTGTGCATGAGGGAGCCACTGTACCGGAAGTATTTGGTTTTATTTGCAGGCAGCATTCTGTCAAATTTAAAGGCTGGAATGTCACCAATAGCAGTGTCTGTAAAAAATGATAAAAACAGTCAGTCAGATTCAATCCCTGCGAAGTTGTTTATATAGTATTTTTATAGAATTTTAGTATTTTAACACTTAAATTTTAGTGCTTTAACAAACAATCATGCAGATTCAATCCGTGCAAAGTTATTTATATTGTATTTTATAGTATTTTAACACTTACATTTTAGCGCTTGTATTTACATATTTTATCGTTGGACATTCTCACGCCCTAATTTGTACTTATATATGTATATTTCATTCGCTTCTTCCACAACTTGAAAATGATCTCAGACAAGAGACTATGATCTATGACCTCATTTTCTCTTGTCTCAGAGAGATCGAAACGTCGTTTTTTATCGCTACTTTTTATTCTGAAATGTGTTTCAAAAAAACTACTTATAAAAAAAAAGTGCAACTGGGAAAGTAAAAAGAGAACAACGTTAAGCATCGGGTGAGAATCAGTTAAATAGTACAAAAAAGCTTAGCATTTTGCCCTTGTTCCTATCGTTATAAAATGGTGCCATTATCACAAGAAGGATTGTAAGGGAAGATCTCTTATGATTGATCACTATCATCGCCATTATCATTTTCATCCTTGAACTGTTGTAAAGATAGATCTAAATTTGTCTCAATACAGTTTTATTTCCATTGCATTGACAAGGTCATCAAAAATGAGCCTTCTATTTCTTTTAAGAGCGTGTCCGTGTAAGAACCGACCACTCAAATTTTCGTGGAAAATGGATTGCCTTCATTTTTTCTACACAAGTCAAACAACATATGCAATGAACGAAAATGCCCTTTATTTCGATAGATTCGCTTTTTTAATTTTTTGAGGAATTTTTTTTTGTAGGCACCCCGAAAACTACACAAACCGGAAATTGAAACCCCAAAAATTGGGGGTTACGTTATGCTTGCTCAAACTTTGCACATTTGATAAAACGACCTAATTCTTTCAGAATTACTGCATAATTCTTTCTTCTTTCCACACAACTAAAAACTATCTGCTTATCTTAAACGCAAGCAAAGTTATGACGTCTTAACGTGATCCGCTTAAAGATGTCTTTGCCATCTTTGCTGACATAGCCTCCAAACAAACAGATTTTTTTCAAAAGTGGGACCTCTTCATGAATGATGACTGTTATCAGCGTAATGTACTAGGCCTAAGCTACAATTATCTGTATTAAAAGTTGTGGGCATTCATAATTTTGATACGCAAAAAATTCGACAAAGTAGCGGAAATTTCAACAATTTGTGTGGAAATGACGAATCTCATCCGTTGACTAAAATGCGGTTTTGAGTTTCTCAGCGAACTTTTAGACATTACCTGAGTAGATTTATTGAGTTTTAACGCTTGGAGAACTCGATGAGACTTATTTTACGCCAAAATATCGAGAAATATCTCAAGCCTCACGTTTCTTTTGACTGACCACTACCGATCGTCATCACGACCGTTCCGTCACGCATCACGCATTCTTGGTTGAAGAAGGCGTTGATTTAAAATGTCTTATCCCCATAGAAATGAGCAGCCTTTTATGATTATTTCATACTTTTTCAACACCTTTTCCTTTTATTTTCTTGTTTCTTTTTATAAGATTGCTGTAATATTAATTTTAGTTGAGTCATCGCCGAAGCCGGTAGTGTAAACAGTTGGGGTCAATGTCAACAACATTCGTTCGCTAACTCACATAATTTGACCGTTCGGGAGACTCTTTTCCGCTAATAATTAAAGTTGCTAATAAATCAGGAGAGCTCATAGAGAGATTTTTACCCTAGCTGATATCCGAAATAGACCTTTTTACGGATATCATGCCTTTCCGATGCTTCTAATTAAACAACAAATATGCCTAAGACACCGCTTGATTTGATGCCGCGTAAATCGAGTAACATGATACTGTGTGCGAAGTCTCACCAAGACAAGTATTCGTATCAGACTCATAAAAGTATGGCATCCCAGTCTTGCCAATTTTTTAAAAATTATAGGGCATACTAGGTTAAGACAGAGTTTCCTCTTCATAGTATTCTTAGATAAACCAATTTTGACACCTGAATTACCCGGACGCGCAGTTTTGTGCAATTCGGAAACGATTTCCCTGG
>JAHPZR010000029.1:0-5000 GCA_019787425.1 Platygyra sinensis | reverse complement strand
TTTTTACTCATCTTAATAGATTGTGAAAAACTAAATCTACTGGGTTAGATAATATCTCTGCTAAGTTAATCCGTGAGTGTGCAGATATTATTTCAGTCTTTTATGTGATCTGTTTAATAAATCCTTGATGTCTGGCATATTTATTGACGATTGGAAATGTACCAGAGTGATTCCGTTGTTCAAACAGGGCGAGTCATTGGATTTAAACAACTAGCGACCTATCTCCGTCATTTCAGCTGTTGCCAAAGTGTTCGAGAGGATTGTGTACGATCAGTTATACAACTTATACAACGGCGAAGGAATAATCTCTAATCAACAATCTGGTTTCCGGTCTTTGCACTCAACTGTTAGTGCTCTTCTTGAAGCCACTGAATCGGTACGGAATTCAAGGGAAATCGCTTGATTGGTTTAAATCGTATATTTGACGAATCGCACTCAACGGTGCTCCGTCAACGGTTGCCTCTCTGATTTCACCACTCTTAATTGTGGTGTGCGACAGGGAACGATCCTTGGCCCTCTTTTATTTCTAATTTATATGTTAATGATTTGCCTAACTGTTTATCGTTCAGCGTTCCTAGAATGTATGCTGATGATACCCATATTACTTGTGCTGGTTCTGATTTGCATCTGATTCAGTCTAGTCTATCTCACGACCTTGAAAAGCTAAGCAAATAAATAAATAAATAAATAAATAAATAAATGGGAATCTGCAGTTGCATTTCCACCAAGTGGCTTGTGTGTAACACTATAAAGACTGAATTTATGTTGATTGGCTCCTGGCAAAGATTAAGCACTCTTTCTGATACACTAGAACTCTTCATTGATAATGTTCCAATTCAACAAGTTTCCTCTGTGAAATCACTTGGAATATATATTGATGAAAATCTAACATGGCATTTCCACATTGATAAACTGTATAAAGAGATCGCTTCCGCAATTGGAGCCATTAAACGAGTTTAGCCATTTGTGCCTCAATCCACCTTACTCAGTATATACAACTCGCTAATTCAATCCCATTTTGATTACTGCAGCCTGGTTTGGGGAAATTGTGGCAAAACATCATCTAGCAAGCTACAAAAACTGCAGAACCGTGCTGCACGAGTGATAACTTCATCGAGCTATGACGTTGATGCCGATTCCTTGTTTCACAAACTCAGCTGGAAAGAATTACATTCTCAACGTCAAATTCAGAAAGCCTTAATGGTTTTCAAGTCTTAAAACGGTCAGGTTCCCGAATATCCCACGTCTAAGCTTGTAACGCGAAATCAATGAGAAGACACAAGTGATCACTACTGTAAGTACGTTCTCCCGCGGCGATTTTTGTTTTGCGGTTGAGGCAGGCGTTATAATCTGTCGTCTGCGGTTTCAGTCACTGTCGAGTCGCTTATCGTCGGCATCTGGAAAGTGTTGCTATTTTGACTAAGTATCTGGTTTCTCGTGACAGCGAACATGACGTGCAGCCTCGACCTAGAGAACTCACAGTTGACCTTCGGTCTCTTCGGTCGAAGATGGCGCGAATGCAAGGAAGAGATTTTATGTTTTTGCTCGCGGCATCAATCTAGATCTTACTTCGAAAAAAAAAAACTCGGTGCGTCGTAAACGAACGTGTTTGCATCACAAACCCGATACGGATGTCTTTTGGAAGAAAAGAGCGATTGTTTTCAAGAAGAAGTTGCGTGAGTAGGAATTGGATCCTGCCTTGCCGGCTGCTTCATTTATCTGCTTCTGATTTATCGTGGATTGAAAGTGGTGGCTTCTTCATTTGGTTTGCTGGCCGTGTTGTCACGCTCACATCTTGGCAAGACTGCACTTCAGAATTCCTTGAACGGCCTGTTGCTCGCCGTTCGAAAAGGACGTGGCTAATAACCGGGGTAAGTCTGCGAACAATATTCCTCGAGTTTAGCTAATCTACTCTGAGGAGAAATTATAACTTCAATTTTTAGTGGGCCCTCTGATCAGCCAAGACGAGGGCTGCCCGGCCCTTGTGTTTTGAGAGCTCGAACTCAGTTTATTTTCGCGCTTGAGGCAGCTGACTTAATTTTTTTCCCACTGGGGGGCCTGGGTTGATTTTTCTGGAGTAGGGTCAGGGCAAGGTCAGGGGTCATAAACTTAGCTCTACTTGTGGTCTTGGTTAACAATGCAAGCTGCAATATTCGCAATGGTCAGAGAGACTTTGAAAGAACAGCGGAGAGTAATAATGTATGTGATCATGTGGTCAGTTGATTCATTTATACTTGGGCATGCATGAATTTTTTTGGCATTTCACTGTTACGAAAAGAAGTCTTTCTTTGCCTGCTGAGAGGCTCTCTTGCTTATGTGTTCGGTGGTTTGTTTATGTTGATACAACATGTAAAGAGGGTTTGTGGGAAAAATGTGTCCTCGCATCAAAATTTCTCATGTACTGCAGGTCAATAGACGGTTCAGAAGCTTTGTTTAATTTAAGTTTGCCTGAAAAATAATTGAAGAAACTGAACACAGAAAGGCTGACCGTACGGTTGGGCTTAACTGTTATTATTTTCCAATATTTTGTCAGGCATGGCCTGACTTCTTCAGGGAATGTTTAAAATGCATCCCCAGCAAAATAATACACCAGCTTTCCATTAGTGACCTTAGAATGTTGTACCTGGAAAATAAAATGCAAAGAAAGTTCATAGCTTCTTTTGTTAACAAGATCAACAAAATTCCTGTCATTATTTCAAACTGGGGAGACTGGTGAGCAGCGGAAACTTGCGCAGGCTTGTTATGTTTTTCCACTCTCAAGGGTCAGCTTGCATGTATTTTCTATTGATTGAAAGGATGCTGGATATTGAAGACTGCAATGACAGTCATTTTAGAAGTTGTTATTAATATTGAGTACAATCAAGGACACAATAAATGAAAAATTAGGACCACCCCTTCACCCCATTTGATGATGGAAAAAATGGTGTGTTTCGGTTGTGGTGTGAATTTATCATTGAGTTGGGTAGATGGGTGGTTTTATTTCTCATATTCAGTCCAAGAATGTTGTCCCCTGATGAAAATAATCAAAGTGGTTGGTTCCCTAAAATAATTTATGTGGATGAAGACAATGACCATGTATTTATAGATGTTTTCATTGTTTCCTGAGGCCATCATGTTTGAGGGGCAAAGAGAGTAAAAATTGCATTAAAGGTGTGGGAAAGGTTAAAAGTTTGCTGCCAATAAGTTGATAGTCATTAACTTCCTTGTGCATTTTCAGTTACAAGGATCTAGAGGGTTTCCCTGGTCAGATGTGATGATAATAGATTTGCTGTGAGGTAAGGAAAAGCACTTTAAAATTTTCTGTTCCAGAGCTCGAAATTTCAGTAGGTTTTTAGACTTGAGATTCTTTATTTTCCTCATACATTTCAGTACAGATGCTTTTGCCGTGCTTGTCCCCAAATCAAAATGGCATCAAAAACTGTGAAATGTTTTATTGATAATAATTTTTTTCAACAATTCTGAGGTTCCTCTGGATTTGATCTCGCCACTTTTTACCAGGTTAAAAACAGACAATATTCTAAAATAAATGCAGCTTTTATTCAAATGTTACAATTTATTTTTGTTAACAGCTCATATTATCATTGATTTATCACTAACCATGGACTTAAATCTGTTGCCCCATGTCAATAATGAACAGCAATGGTTATGTGTTAATGCATTGAATTATTGAATTCAATTTGCTATGTGGTTGCTAACTGGCAGGCAACTTAATACATTTATAGGTCAAGCTGAACAGGAAATTCCCAACAAACTTGAAGGCATTCCTTTACAAGCACTATTCCTGGAAAAAGCTGAAGAGGACCTTGCACAACTTTAAACACTGCAAGAAATCTGATTTCAAACATAATAACCTTTTATTAGGGCCTCTTCATATGAGCCCAGCTCAACTGGGCTGGCTCGGTTTCTGTGATCTCACCTCACCGCTCTTTTCTTCATGAAAATTTCGATGTGCGGCTGGCCAGGTTACTGGGATCTTGTTTTTTTGCAACTGAGATCTTGGTAACCGGGATAAAAATTTTCCCATATGAACAATCAAGCCAGCCCTGGGATGAAACTTGTTTCGACAAAAAAAGCTTTGCTTTTGCAACACTGGTGCCAAACTAGCCTAGCTTCTGTCTTGTATGTATTTTAGCTTTAGGAGTATGCAAATTAAGTTTCAAGAGTCTACCAAGCTATGATAGTCTTGAACGATTCAAGTTCTGTTCCACCATTTTGGTTTTGCTTTTTGAATTTCAGCTCAGTTGACATCATTAGGCTACACTTTAGGCGACTCACCCATGAGTGTAGTGTAACCAAGAGATTCTTATGTCATGCCAGTAATAACATTATTAGGCTACACTTTAGGTGGCACACCCATGAGTGTAGTGTAACCAAGAGATTCTTGTGTCATGCCAGTAATAACATTATTAGGCCACACTTTAGGTGACTCACCCATCAGTGTAGGCTCGATTACCAGCCGCTGTTCGGGAAAGGAGCCCGCGCTCCTCCCCGAAAAGACGGCTGGACTCGTGAACGAGACATTGTTGATTTCCACCAATCAGAAGCATGCCTGCCCAGATCGAGCAGGCAGATCAGGCAGCATAAATTATTTTTTTCAAAATAAATTTCAAGATGGCGGATGCGAATGCACTGTTTGACTCGGCTTGTGATCGTGTTCTAGAACATTTCAAAGTGGAAAACTTGAAAGATTTGCAACGGAAAGCATTAGAAAAGCTAGTAAATAGTGAAGACGTTTTACGTAATTCAACCGACTGGGTCTGGAAAGTCACTTATCTATCAGTCTGCGCCGATGGTTTTTGACGTCGTTAAGAAGACAACTTTCCAATCCATTGCTGTTGTAATCTCACCTCTGACTTCGCTAATGCAAGATCAAGTGAAATTCCTTAAGTCGATAGGAGTTACTGCCGAGTTCATCGGTGAAGATCAACAGGACGACGAGGCCAAAAAGGCCGTCGAACGCGGCGACTGCCAGGTCGTGTTTGGATCACCTGAGTCATTTT
>JAHPZR010000027.1:10000-92837 GCA_019787425.1 Platygyra sinensis | reverse complement strand
GATTCCTAGACTTTTTGCTATAAGACATCTCCCAAATATGTTAAATTTCGACAATTCCAGACATCAAAGATACTTTGCATTTTCTTCAGTTTTGTCTCAAAATTAAGTTTCTCATTTTGTTTTACATCGTAAGATACGTAAGATCCAAGTATTCGGACAGGCTTTTCAGGCCACTGGAATTCAAAGGGTGTGTCCTTACAATGCCTCCAAGGTCCAAGCCACAAAGCTTTGGTTTTCGACGAGTTTAGTCTCAAACCTGAGAGGTTGCCAAAGTTGTCTAAAAACATTGAGTGCTCTGCTGACGGAATTTCTATTGCTGATAAGAAGGGTAGTGTCATCAGCAAACTGACTTATTTTTAATTCCTTCTGAAAGACTTTTTATTCCCTGGATTTCCTTGTCTTGTCCTAATTTTGCATGCTAAAAGCTCAACTGCCAAGACGAAAAGGAAAAGGGGACAAGGGGCATCCTTGTCTAACTCCCCTTGGGCGCCAGTTATTAAGTAATTCAAGATCAGAGTCCTCCTTGGGAACCAAAGTAATTACACCTCGACGTTGAGATATTGACATCTCACCTGCGTTGTACGCTGAATTAAAGCTGTCTACAAGATCACGTCCGAGCAGATCAAAGAAACAGTTATAGAACTCCCACGTAAATCCATCATCTCCAGGAGATTTTTCCGGTTTAAAAGTGCCAAGAATGTCTTGACATTCTTTAAGTGTGATTTCGCCTTCCAGTTCATCTCTAACTGTATCTTCGAGTTTTGGTATTGCAAGGTTTCCAATAAACTCTTCGAACAAATCATTCCTTCTGTCTTTGGCGGACGAATATAAATTTCTATAGTATAGTTCAATTTCCTTTAATATTTCCGATTCATCCGTAATCGATTCACCATCAGGTTTCTTTAAAGATTTTATTACCTTACGGTTATAGTTCCTTTTTTCCAAATTGAAGAAGTATTTGGTTGGCTTTTCACCTTGTTCGATCCATTTTGTTTTGGAGCGGATAATTGCACCCTTAGCTTTATTTTCATAAATAAGGCAAAGATCTTCCTTTAACGTTACGTATTCAGCTTTTAATTGGCGGGTTATGAGATCAGTATTAGCAGGGTTAGAGATAAGGTTGTCCAATTCCTCCATTCTCTTTTGAATTTTCGTTTCCTTTTCTCTTTTTTTTCTAGCCTTGTTTTTGGCATACGGAATTGTTAAACCCCTCAGTTCCATTTTAATTAATTCCCATTTGAGTCTTTTGTCCTCTAAGCTTGTGTACCTTTCGCTGATGACAATATAGTTTTCTCGTATTAAATCTGTGTAATTTGCATCTTCAAGAAGGGAGTTATTAAACTTCCATAGTCCCGGTCCTCGTGAGACTTGGGCTATCATTAAAGTAAGTCGGACTGCTCGATGGTCCGGGGCGTTTGATACCTTGGTTTCAACCCGTTCAACCCATTTTGTGAGATGTCGAGCGATTAAAAATAAATCGATCCGCGAACTCAGTTTAAGTGCTTTGGATTCATAGGTATAGCTTTTTTTATGCTGGTTTCGTTCTCTGAAAATGTCGACTAGCGCGAATTCATTCATCATCGTGAGAAGTTTTTGGTTTACCGTTAAGACATTAAAAATTATTTGTCACATACAGTTTCAGATACTCCACAACAATCATTTTTGGCATACTGGAGTCAGCGCAGGCATGTCTCAGTGGGGTTAAACAACTAGCGACAAAGGGCGAAAAAATATCACTGAACTACTTGCAAAATGGGGAAAAAAATTACCAACTAGCGACAAAAAGATTAACTGAGATTTACCGACAACCAAGGACCGACACGTGTGAACCTATCCCCCCGCGCCATTCACACCCACATGATAGGCAATGACAGATAGTGACGTAAAAAGTACAAGAATCTAATAGTTTTGACTTTACTATTTGCAGGAGCAGCCATTAAGAAGTGAACCGAAACATCCCAAAGTTAAGGTACAGTGAGAGATCGGATGACATTTTTATACCCCGGAACGAAAGAAAACGTTAATTTTTTTCGAATTAAACAGAGAACATTTCACCTGATTTTTGCTATTTCCCAAATTGACAATAATAAATCCAGATTTCTCTGTACTTTGGCAGACATCTTGAAGGTTGATGGACCTCTTTCTAAGACTCAA
This sequence comes from Platygyra sinensis, assembly GCA_019787425.1. Classification (NCBI taxonomy): domain Eukaryota; kingdom Metazoa; phylum Cnidaria; class Anthozoa; order Scleractinia; family Merulinidae; genus Platygyra; species Platygyra sinensis. The sequence goes on along the minus strand of JAHPZR010000027.1, from coordinate 90,683 downwards.
TTCACCTCTAAATGGAAGTGTTATTTTGTTATCAGCTGTAATTACGTTAAGTTGTGTTTTTTGGTGGTCGCTTACTTTTTGTTTGTTTTTGTTTACCTTTCTCTGCTTAGGCGAGCAAATCGTCACGCTCAATAAAAGAGGCAAAAGAGACAAATAGGTTGACAATGGCGGTAAAGGTAAATTTGATTTATTGTGTCGACATTAAATATAGAAGTTCTCTGATTAACCCTGTTGTGCTCTTTTGTTATAAAGGTCAAAGGGGAAAATGTGGAGCTTCTACTTAAAGATGTTTGCTCTCTTGAAGAAAGTGATGACAAAGTAAGAGTAGTAAACAGTAGTATTTTCATGTTAACCAATTTTCTTCCAGAAATGAAGAGACTTGTTACAAGAAAAGATTACTAGCGAAGAAAGAAAATTTATAGAAAGCATATCAAGAAATCATCACATACAAGGGACACCAGGCATCAGGTCCCATACTGTCTAAGCTGGTGGAGATAATTTGTTTGCTGGAATAGAAATTGTCATCATGTTATTCCCTACGGTAGTTTACTACCTCGTAGCTCGTCATTTGAAATTAAACAAGGCTGGGCAAACGCTGCAAAGGAACACAATGAAATAATTTCATCTTTTGATAATGTTTCTGCTGTCATCTATTCCAGGTCAAGGTCTGTGGAAACATTCTCGAAAAAGAAACCAGTCTGGAAGAAATGCAGCAGGGAGACTCGCATATGGTTAGTGTCCCTCCAAACATATTTTATGTACTTGCCCATGAAGGTAATTAGTTAGAATATTCCAAGTTCACCTGAGTCAAATTATTAACACTACAAGTAATTTTGTTTTAATAAATTGGAAGTTAAAGCAAACTAAATTCACGTTTGATAACCAGGTTTCAGTTAGCTGTATGTGCCCAAAGTGTGATGGTTGTTACTGTGTACTTTCCCTGAACTTTCAAGTTTGATTCAAGTTATTCTTTCGACTTTTTTATCCATGCCATGTACCACTGCCTTTCGACGACACCTGTGAATGATGATTTGATATTTTTTTGTCATCGCTTCCAGGTTCCTGAAGAAGATTTCGCTGCTGAGAGCAAACTAGATGACACAGATTTAGTAAGTACACCTTGAACTAGTTTTTACTAATGTAATGAGTAGCTAAAGAAGTGGTTTGCCAATGGGAAAAATTATTTTAATTATAATATCTTGGTAAAAAGGAACTAATACACCAAGGTCTCATCAAAGTTACACCTTGCGCTAGTGGGTAATAGGTAATTACGACATTAGAAAAGGACATCATCGCTTTTGTCATTATGGCGTTTTCTTCCTTAACTTTGAATTGTAATACTCATGAAGAATTTTAATGCATGGTTGTCGTGTTGAATTCTTGTTCAGCCCTCCCCTGCTACGCATGGTGAGGATGAAATTCTTGAGCCTCCTAAGAAACAGGCTAAGATAGTACTGTAATGTATCATATGCATTGCTTTCTTTTTTTAATTGAAGCTGGTTTAGTTGTTCCTTTTTTAACCAAATATGAGTAAAGTTAACTCAGTTAACCAACTCCGACCCAACCACCCCAATTGAACGTGTATATTTTATCTACAACAGGAACTATGTCAAGACATGAATATAGCAGAATGGGTTGCCGTTTTTTTACCCCCACAAATTCTATGTGGGTCGGGTCACAGACCTGCCCGAAAACGGTAACCCGTCTTTAAGATTTCTTGACCGGCATCCAGGAGACCTTTTTGTGTATAGGCGTGACACTGAGCAAGTGGAACAACAATACATATTTAGAAGACAATTGACGGTTGAGCTCAAAGGGAAGAACGGGTTTTGTATCGCAGACTATGGTGGCATTGAAAAAGACTATGAGGAATTTAAAAAGAAGTACCTTCTGAAAGGAAAGGTGAGGTCTTAGGTAGTAGGGGTTCATTTTCTTTGAGGTTAAAATTAACTGGGCTGAATTTTCTTGATATTTGGAACACAAACGAAATTCAAAACAATCAGGTACCGCCAAACTTTAATCCCATGTGCACGGTAATATGCACAAAGGGTGATGCAGTGGGAAATAGTTTCGTCTTTTTGCATTGGCAACGCTAGTTATTATTTTTTTGCTACTTTGTTGTTAGGAATTCAATCAGTTATTTTTTTATCATGTTTGAAGCGTGCAAACATGTGATGGAATTGCAACGCCTTGAAGTGACAGTGGCAAAACTACAAGGGTAGAATAGCAATAGAGACCCCGTTTCTTTGCTACAGTTACCTGAAAGGTGATTGTCCGGCATACAGTGAAAATGAAACTGCGCTTTCCAAACATTTCTGAAATGAGGAAGTTCTGCCCTTTGGGAACAGTAAGACTATAAAGCAAAAGTTTTTTTATGTTATCTTTTATAGCTATTGCGTATAAATAAAGGCAACCTACCTTCCTACCTTAGACGTGGGCCTTGAAATATGCAAAATGGAATTTTTCGTTAGGTTGACTCTGCATGGAGCCTCAAAAAATGCCAATCTTCTGGAAGCCATCGCAGAGGTGAACAACATTAAAATCAGCATTGCTGATTTGAAAACAATAGACGCGAATGCCTCCCAAGAAGACCACATGAAAATGTGCAAACAGAATGGTAACAGCAACTTTCACATTGGTTAGTTGAATGACCAGGTATGTGCATATATTGAAAACAACAACAGCAACAGCAGTGCTTTATTTTGCTCTTATTATTTAAAACACATTAGACAAGAAAAATACAAAACTACAATAACTAGGGAATAGAGGTGTTTGAAGTGGAGAAGAGGCTAAATATGCACAAAAAAATTGAACTCGGTACTTTCTTGTTATTGCTTCAACAAAAAGGCGCTTTTCAGTGAACTTTACTATTGCATATGACCCTTTGTTTGCTTTTTGACAACATAAAGTGGGACAAATTAAGTGACAAAGAATTTTATCTCCTAAGGTTATAAATGCTTCCTTTCAATTGCTGGAAATTGAAGGCGAAAAAGAGGTAAGAATAATATTGAACTAATTAAGCTGGTCTTAAAACATTTTGCAGTACTTTTGTTCTTGTATCATTGTTAACTGTGTCATTTGCCATGTTACAATATTTCAATCAACATGCAATTAGCGCTAGCATAAGTTTATATCATGTAACACTCGAGAGTAGAGTGGATTGAGAATAAAGCATCTGAGCTGTAACTACCCTTGTTGTCCTCTACATCATCTATATTGAAACATGGTGGCAGCGTGTGCTTGAGAACTCGACAGAGACCCCGATAGAGTCTTCCACTGATGTCTGATACAGAAACGGGAAGCGCATCAGCTAGCACTCCAAGCCCTCCAAATGTGCAAGCGACCTCGCTGGTTCAAGGGATAGCACCACCCAAACCTCTTGTTACATCTGGTAACATTGTAGAAAACTGGAAACAATTTAAACAGGTATGGAACAACTACTCCATAATTACCGGCCTCAGTACTCACACTGAGGACTACAGAGTAGCTTTATTTTTGCATTGCCTTGGGCCAGAAGCCTTGAAAATCTATAATGAAATGCAATTTGACGAGTTCGCCATAGGAGAAGTAAATGAAACTTACGAACGCTGCATCTTTAATGGGCGAAATCAAGGACAAGACGAGTCGATAGATGCATACGTTGCTTGCCTAAGATCCCTAGCTCAAACGTGCGGATTCTGCAAATGCTTGGCAGATAGCCTACTCAGAGATCGTATCGTTCTTGGTGTCAAAAACAACAACTTGCGAAAACGCCTGCTACAAGAACGGAAGCTAGATTTGAAGAAATGTATTGATATCTGTAGAAGTAGCGAAGCCACTTCATCCCAGCTAAAAAATATTTCAGACGGCACGAATGACAACACCCACGATGTTAACCGTGTTCACGATCACATGAAGAAACCCCCGCGAAAACCAAAGAATGATCGGCATCCATGGAACGACCACTTGAAAAAGAAAACATGCCTCTTCTGCGGCAAAAGTCACCCTTGCAAGAAAGAGCAATGTCCTGCGTGGGGAAAACGGTGCCAAGAATGCAATGGCAGGAATCATTTCTCCTCGGTTTGCAAAAAAAGTGGTAAATCTCGTGACGTGCACCGAGTCACAGAGGAAACAGAATCGGACAGTGATGATGGTCGTTGTTATCTCGCTATGCGAATTTCTTTGTTTTCGATCAATCGTGCGTGCTAGGTGTTTTCCCGCCTTTCCAGTAAATTAATGTGCATTAGCGTCGATGTAGTTTCCTTTCGTCTCGTTCATCGTCAGTAGTAGTTTACCCTTTCGCCGTTTGGTTCTCGTCGTTTAAGAGGCTGTCTCACCAAGAACCACCCACTCAATTTCGCTAGAAAAATAATTTTGCCTGAAACTCTGGCAACTCTGCCAAAAAGACAAAATGGCGCGAAGCAAGTTGAAAAATCATACCCTTAAGGGCTGCACATACCTATATAGCCCATATAAGGGAGTACCCCCCCCCCCCCCGGGCAAATGACGAGCTTAACATCAGGACATGTCGCATCACACCTATTGAAATCAAGAATGCTATAAAGAAGTTAAAAAACGGGAAGGCTGCAGGATGTGATAATGTTCCACCAGAGGTAATTAAGGCAGGCGGGGAAACGTCAGAGGAGGTTCTTTTGAACTTCTGCAACAGGGTATGGACTGAGGAAAAGATACCAGAAGAGTGGAAGAAGGGTCTCCTAATCAAGCTGCCCAAGAAAGATGATCTGAGCTACTGTAAAAACTGGCGTGGCATCATGTTGCTGAACATGGCAAGTAAGGTGTTTTGCAGAGTGATCCTGGAGCGCATCAAGATCGCGCTGGATGAAAAATTGAGAGAGGAACAGGATGGCTTCCGAGCTTGCCGAAGCTGTACAGATCAAATAGCAACACTGCGGATTATCGTGGAGCAGAGCATCGAGTGGCAGTCCTCCTTGTATGTCAACTTAATAGATTTCGAAAAGGCCTTCGATAGTATCAGCAGAGAGGTTTTGTGGAGGTTGTTGCGGCACTACGGGTTGCCTGCAAAGGTGATCACTATCATCAGAGCTCTCTATAAAGGTTTTTCCGCACAGGTGGTACGCAATGGACAGAGAACCCTACCACTGAATATGAGGACTGGGGTAAGACAAGGCTGCCTGCTATCTCCACTGCTGTTTCTGGTTGCCCTGGATTGGGTGACGAGGACAGCCTTTGACAGGAAGAGAGGTATTCAGTGGACCTTTACGACATCCTTAGAAGACCTTGACTTTGCCAATGATCTGGCCCTACTGTCACACAGAATACAGGATATGAGGGATAAGACACAGGCCTTGGAGGTACAAAGTGCGAAGGTAGGCTTGAAGATCAATGCCACCAAGACAAAGTTGATGCGTATTGGTACCAAACGTGATGATGGTGTGTCGGTTGTAGGGGGGCCGATCGAGGAAGTGGATGAGTTCACATACCTTGGGAGCATTGTGAGCAAAAAGGGAGGCACTGATGAGGACATTCAGGCACAAATTGGAAAGGCAAGACAGGCATTTGCAATGTTGAGACCAATATGGCGATCCACAGCACTAACAACCAAGACCAAGCTGAAAATCTTTGGGTCAAATGTGAAGGCAGTGCTCTTGTATGGTTCTGAAACTTGGAGGTTGACTAAGAGACTGGAGCAGAAGTTGCAAGTGTTCATCAATAAGAGCCTGAGGAACATCTTGCGGATTTGGTGCCCTAAAAAAATCAGCAACAAGGAGCTTTGGAGGCAAACAGGGCAGCGACCGATAGAGCAAGAGATAAGACAAAGAGCTTGGGGATGGATTGGCCACACATTGAGGAGACCAGATGGACATGTAGCCAAGAGGGCACTTGAGTGGAACCCACAGGGGAAGCGAAAGAGAGGAAGACCCCAGCACACCTGGAGACGTACGAGAATGGCAGAACTGGAGAGGAAAAATCTCACATGGAATGAGACAAAGGGCACTGCAAAAAACAGGGTGAGGTGGCGTGCTCTAGTTGACGCCCTATGTTCCATTAGGAATGAAGAGGACTAAGTAAGTAAGCAGCGACATAACATCTGAAGCGGAAGATACAGTTTCTCTCGAAACAGCTGAAATCGTAAATACTGGGTTTAAGTATACCAGCGTGGCCTGGAATGTCTGCAAGTTTGGAAAGCCAGTGTAAATCTCCAGACAGATTATTTATGCAAAACATGCGTGACTTTAATTCTCCGTTCTCCTCGAGTTGGCGCTTAATTTCTGCTTGGGCATTTCTATCTCAATTGGGTTTCTGTATTTCCTAGTTTCTCTTTTAAAATTGATACTTCCTCATCTAACCGCGCAGTTTCCTTTTGAGCTTGTAACAACTGCATGGAATCGTAATGACTCGCATGAATCGTGTAATTCAGTATTTATGATTTCAGCTGCTTCGAGAGAAACTGTATCGTCCGCTCCGGATGTTATGTCGCTGCTTACCGTGAATGATTCTTCCAGTCGACGCTTGCTCTTCTTCTGTGAAAATCTTGCAGACGGTGGCAGTCTCTTTCGCGGTGAAGTGCGTCATGCAAATTTCAAAGGAACTGCGGTGATGTCTACACGTACTCATCTTCTTTCCTTCAAGGCCTCATTTGATTTCGCTTTCACGAAAATGCAGTGAGCAAACTTTTGTAATTTCCGTCAGTTTGAATTTCGTTCCGTCTCTTCGAATCTTCTGCAGCCATTGAGCTCAAAGGTTTGGATCTTTCGGAAAATTGAAGAAGCTGACTCTCTTTCCGTTGACATCTACGGTTCCTCTCTGGTTGCAAAGAGGAACACAGCAATTAATATTTGAACTCGAACTCATCCCCAATGAAATTAGCAGTCAGGAAACTGTCGCATTAAAGAAATCGCTTTAGATGACCGATAATTTCAATGTAAGTTGGCCAGTTAATTGGCCAAAGTTTGTACGAAAACAATTTTTATCCCAAAACGCCTCAGTTCTATGTTTGGCCGCACGCTCGTCCCAGGTTGGTGGCCATTTGTGAATAAGGTGTATATCCTTCACATTCCTCTTTGATCAGAGAAAATTGCAAATTGCCAAGTGATGCACGGAGCCGAAATATAATGTCTGCATGACAGCGTCAATTTGAAAGCATAAAGATGATATCTTAAAATCTTTAAGTCTAGCATTTGCCCTCTCAACATAAATTCTACATTTTGCTATGGCTTGTGTTGCCCTTTCTTCATTTTTAACTTGTGAAGCGCATGCGCAAAACGAGTTATCATGAGTTGTGGGCAAATGTGTCGCTCGATGGGCTGTAAACGTTATGCAAATGAGGTACGCTCGGGGCTTAGTTTTATATTGCTGTCTATCTTTAATTAAAATAAGCTGTTTTAAAGGTCTAAATTAAAAGATATATTAAAGTTAGAGAAGACTCGGCTACCAAAATCGTAAAATCGATGAGCAGCACAAATTCTCACTCGATGCTGAACTCGTATGGATTTTACAGAGGAAGTCATTGAAGTACGGTTTTATGGTATGGTAAATGCGCATATTAGCAAGTGAAATGATATAAACACAGAGCTCTTTTATTTTGTATCAAAAAATAAAGGAAAAAAAAGAGAAAAAAAAAATTAAAAATATCGAACCACACCCGGAGTCGATCGCGCTACACTCGAACAGCAGAGATGCTCAGTACCACTGAGCTATGTCAACATTATATGCATGCCCCCACGAAATTAAACATCCTAATTAGTATCAACCATATTAAAGACCCCAGACAACTCAGCGGGCTCGAGTCTGTACGAGGATTTTCTGGGGCTAATTTGTCCTTTACCAAATGACTGTCAGTGAGTATATTTGGTGTTTGTGGATTTTTCGGACACTCGGGAGTGCCTGTTTTAAAGGCTAGAGGTCACGTGTTCATTCGTCGGCAAATAGAGTCACAACGTTTGTTTTGAGGGAAGGTCTTTATGGCTTGTTTTGCACTGGGACTCTTCACAAGCTACACACAACACAGTTAAGCCTAAACAAGATGTTTTGTTCAAGAAGCTTGATTTCGAAGAAATTGGAGTGAATCAATGTAGTAGTTAAAGAATACATTAATCATCGCTTTCACTGACTGGATCTGGAGAGAGTTCAACACATTACGGGCCGTTTGTGTTGGACGTTTTTCAACATGGTGAAAGAAAAGTTGTTGACACAGTTTGTCTTGTTATTTTTCCTTTGATTTTCTTCAAGAAAGACCAGGTGTCTAGCCTGAACGGGAAAGGAGTCAAAGCATATACAGCCATTGTAGGTCAAAAGAGGTGGTTTAATGATGATGTTTGATTTGATAACTTGACAGATAAAAATTAATGGATATCACCCTGCAAAAAGATTTAGGCCAGCTTTCTTAGATAGTGATGATGACAGCAGCAGTCGTGGCTAGTGATACAAGTCAAGACAATGAGCCATCATTTTCAGCAACTCAAGAAAGCATGGATAACTCAACACCATCTGAAGTTGAATCAGATGTTTTTTTATCCAAACAATGGTTTGACTTCTTCCTCCGACTCTGAACAGGAAGCATCAAACACTCAGCTTAATGCTGGCTCATCGATTTCAGCTAAGAACTTAAATGCCATGTTTTTAGCTTTGACGACGACCTGTCATCCCAAGCAGTGGATAATGTGCTCAGACTTGTAAAATTGTGCCTTCCAGAAGGAAATAAGTGCCCCACTTCTGGATACCAGTTTGAAAAATCTCCCTGCCCCTTGATTTCAGTTCAAAAAGCATGTCAGTTGTTGTTAATGCCAGAATCTCCTGAAAGTTGAGATCTGCCCAAATGATCAGTGTGCTAATGCTGGAATGCAAGGAAAAGGTGAAATGTCAACCACGTTTTACATAATTGATCTTCCCGAGATTGAAACGTTAATTACAGGTAATTATTTAGCTTAAAAGAAGATTGTGAATCTACATAGAAATAAGCAACTCCCACCTAAAAACAATGTAACAGTAAAAGTTAATATTTACAATAATGTACAGAAACCAGCAATGCTCTGTCATTTCTCTGTTTCGTCAGTATTCTTGTAATTTCATCAAAAAAAGCATAAGGTTGAAGAGGTAAACCAAATGCAATGAAGCTCTTGATTTGCAGGCAGGGGATTGAGATATACATTGTAGTTTAAATAAACCACTTCAACAGTTCAAGTTTGGTGTGAGTGAGATCTAGTTCAAGCTGCAAGTTGTGGTTTTGCAGATCTTCAATCATTCTGTCTTGTTTTACCATGGACTGTTCAACTTTACCATTTGTTGGAGAAAGACCTTTGATCATTAACTTGACCTGACTCAGTTCACATATGACTGCTTCACTTATTTGCTGAGGTGTTGCTGAATCTTCCAGTAAGACTTCCATTTTGTAATCTGTTAGTTTAATGAGAGGCTCAGTTCTCCTGCTGCTCTTTCTAGAGAGATTCTGTGAGGTTGGCTTGAATGAAGCTAGGTTCTGTACAAGCACATGGCAAACAAGCTGTGTACAGTCCATACAGCAAACTCCCAGATCTCACTGGAGTTAAATACAAATAATGCCTATTATTTAAAACATTTCAATCTTTGTGCTATTTAAAAAGAGGAATTCAAACTTTTAGGGCAGATCTGGAAAGAGGTAATTACTAAAGTTATTCCACAACCTGAATGACTGAATGCACAAGCAATTCATATGCCCTCACTCATTTGCTCGAGCAAGTCAGAGCTCATGGGCCATTGACTCTTCATTCTATGTTTGTTTTTCAGGCCATGCTTGCCCACTTGAAGCATTTGTCTCATGGTTCACAAGGAATTCCAGATCAAATTTGCAGAAAACTGGAAACCATTCAACATAACAGCCAGCATATTCATTCAAGGCAGCAGCACTGGTATGGAATTTACCACAAAGCTAATGGCAGCACCACGTTTTTAACAGTACTCAATCCTGAAAATGGAGTATGCCTTGTTCCTCCATTCAAACAAGAAATTCCTTACACTATCTTGCCCGTAGAAGGCTGTTTCCCAGACACTCAAGAGCTAAAAATTTGTCAGAGAATGGTCAAGGATGAACAAGTGTATCATGGACTGAACTGTGTATACAAGAAGAATTCTGGCAGTTATTTAGTGCAGTTTGAATGTCAACATCATCTACCTGGCTCTGGTGAGATTAAGTATTTCATTAACCACAGAAGTAAGGGTTATGTGGTAGTGAATATCTTGAGAAACACTGGATTCAACATTTGTACAATTGGACTTGCTCTGGCAAAGGATCCCATTTTGGGAAAATTTCTTTCATCAGGTGTTCTGGGTAGCCATTTCACTGGTGTAGAAAGATTTCACAATTTCAAGGTCTTTCCATGTGACAAGATCACTGCAAGGGTAACTCTTGTTAGAAGTGATGATGCTGGTGTTAATGGCTACATCTCTGCTGTTTTGAAGAGTTATCAGCATGATTAGTAAAATGCACATGTATTAAATGCATGTAATTGATAAGAAACACCGATGTAGTTATATGTAACAAAAGAGTTTAAAGTTACTTCTTCAGTGAAATAATCACTTATGGCTAGAGTTTTAATTATATGCTTCACATTGCTCTGGTGAAATTTGCTCAAAAGCATGCAAGATAAACACATGGGGCTGAAGGCAGCAATGGAAGGTGATGTCATTTTCCTGAGTGACGTTTTTGGGCTGGTGAGAACTTCCCTCTATTGTATTAAAATCTAAGCTTTAAGGTGGAAGCTATCTGACCAAAGCTCCTGCACCATATATAAATTCTTCCACTTCAAGGGACATGTTGAGTTGCATGGTTTTTCTGGATTTTACGTTTCTGGAATTTAACCTCCCTACCCCATCTTCCCACCCCCTGGAGTGAGAGAAAAGAGACCCTGGTTTGGGCTGGTCACTTGTCTTCTGAACAAAAGAATTCCTTATGGACAAGTCATTTGTCTGCTCAACTTTTGCCTCATCTTCTTTGTCATCTTGAAATCGAGGCTACTGCTAAAGTTTCTTCAGGTTGCCATGTTTGACAGCAGCCTTCAAGTCGTAATATCATGGAGTAGGTATTGTAACCTTAATTTAAAACCTAAACAAGTCCAGTGTTTGGAAGCAATATATTTGGGAAGAAATGGGATATGGACAACGGGATATGGCAAATCTTTGATTTTTCATCGTCTTCCTTTGCTCTTCCTTGAGAAAAATTATACTCAAGGACCTGTACCTTCCGCGTCATTTCGTCCTGTTGTTGTTGTCTTGCCTTTGAATGCCCTGCCTTTGAATGCCCTTATTAAAGATCAAATAAGAAGGAGGAGCAAAGGGAGTGCCAATGGAACGTTTTTGAATGCAAAGAAGAAGAGCGATTGAGTGATTTGGAGTTGGATGCTAGTGACGCGAACTACACCCTTTTAAAAGATGCAAAGTAGGACATGATTTTCACGCATCCCAAAGCGTTTCTGTCATGCAAGGATGAAATGGAGCTGTTCCAAAGCCAACCATATCAGTGTGCTGTCAAAGCAATAATCGTGGATGACGCGCACTGCATTTTGGAATGGTGAGTGGTCAAGCATGCAATCATTTTCGTTCTTCCTCAGGTATTCCCATTATTCTGTGAGACTTGTTAATGGCTTTGTCGGTATGTTTATAAGGAAAGGATAAACGAATAAATGAGTGTAGCATGGAAATCATTAATTTTTTTACTTTAAGCGTTGGTCACTACTGTTTATGCCCTTATATACAGTTTCATTTGAAGTTTCAATTTATAGCCCCCCAGTATGTAATGGCCAAAAATTCTCCTTTTGAATTGAAGGCTGACACAAAGCCACATGGTATTAACCTGACTATCAGACTTTTCTTTTCTCTTTTTCTTGTTTTTTGTAAGGCAGAAAGGGAAGAAACGAAGAGAAAAGCCTGACACAGACGCGTGTATTGCAGTTTTCCACCCCCTCACATCATGATACGCATCACTGAACGTATCAACCAATCAAATTCATTTCCGGTTTTCACTTGAATTTTCATGTATCAAAGAGCACGCGAATTTACCGCAATGGTCGGAAACGGGAAAAGTTTTTCGGCTAATGGTTTCCGAGAGTTTTTGCAGAATTTTGTCATGGAAATTTGTCGTCAAAATACGGGACTTGTGTCGCTACAGTTCCACTGTTTTTGGAAACCTGTAACACAGAGTTTTGCAATGTTTTGTGTGGAAAGCCAGTAATTCTTGTCCAATTACTACTCGATTTGAAGATTATTGTCTCGCATGATGGCAGCAGCTCTGTTTGCAAGAAATGTGCGAGGAAGATTGTCAATTGCTACAAACTGTTTGTGGAGTTAAAACAGGCGTTTGTGGTCGATTTGGCAGTAGAAAAGGCAAAGGAAAGCGGTCCACGAACTCCTACGAGAGAAAGATATTCAGCTCGACACCAGTGATCCCCGACTGGAGTCACTCCGAAGGTTAAGCATCTGAACAAAAGCACGTTAGGAGCTACAGCTCAAGAACCTGAAAACAGATCATTTTTTTCAACAAATACTCGGTTGTCGAAGATGAAATTAGCAGCCTGTTGAATCTCTCAACAGAGACCTATTTACCACCAATCTCAAAGGTGAGTGCGAACTCACTTTTTTGTGTTGAGCTTACAATTAACCTTATTAGATTTTAAATGATGATGGTTTTCTCGCTTTAACAGGTTTTCATCGGTTATCCTTTATCTTCTTACGTCTTTGATCGGAGCTGTTAGGATAAGTCAGAAGACGCAATGGTGAAAAACCTCTGTCAAGAGAATTACCAGGCCGCTGCTAATACTGCACTTTGGTTTCCACCTTTTCGCAGAGAGCTTGTGAAAGCCGTTGCTCAACAAGTCAAAAAGGAGGTGCGTGGCTACTGCAAGAGAAAATCCATGGTGAAATATGAAGGGGACCCCCTCAAGTTGAAAAATTTCAGTGGCGATTTATTCTTTTTTTTTTAATTACGGCACCAGTACACAGTTTACTTACAATACAGCTATACTATTTACTTACACTACACTATGTTGATTTAGAAACAAAGCAAAATACAATGAGAAGAAATAAATAAATGAATTAATAAATCAATAAATAAATAAGGAAGGGGAAAGGGGGGCTCCAGTGCTTAAATTCATTTTAGCCTTAATTTGTTTAGCCATTGCTACTATCATTGTTTGTATATACATATATATTGCTCTATGCTATAGACAATGTTCTATGCTATAGATGAATGTTAGTAAGCTAATGCAGAGAGATATAACTATAATAGACAGCTGCATTAGCATAGTGATGCCGATGGTGAGGGCTCCTCAAATGTACCAGGGGGCTTCTAAAGTTGCATAAAGAAGATAGAAATGTGGCAAGGGCTTGTTGTTACGGTGGAGATTACGTGATAGTGAGGAGCGGGAGTAGAGGGTACCATTTCTTCGCGATTAATACTATCAAAAACCGCTTTATTTTACAAACGAGCGATCACAAGGAGTCAGTAAACTAAGAATGTCGCGCTTCATTTTTGAATTATGAATTATGAAGTTCTTGCGATGCGAAATCACGGAAGTTCGGGTGAACTTTTAAATCTCAACGATTCAGGGACAAGTTTTACCACAGCAGCAGTGCAGATAACCAGTAAGAATACTAGGAAAACAACTTGACATGCGAAGCGGCTGCGAAGCAAACGCTTTGTTGATCCACTGTGTTGTGTGCGACCGAGGGAGGATCATGTAGCATTTTTTCAACCGTGTTTGTACTTGGCAAAAGTATATTGACTCTTCTGATTGTGCCGCACAGAATTCACAAAAAAGCGTAATTATGAAAACAAGTTGTCTAGATTATAGTATTTTGCCAAAGGTTAATGGGCTTAAAAACTTTTCTGTTTTAAAAAAACATACCGCAGTCTATGAACAACGCCAGTAATAAAGACAGACGACACAATAATAGCGAACAACAAACACTTTAGTAAGGACAACAAGGGCTCTACAAGATGGCAGAGTAAAACCACATGAGGGCCTCGAAGACGCTGGTACTACGCATGCGCAGCAGACAATAACCGCTGGCACAACTTCTTCTTCTTCTGGGTGAATAGAAAACGAACATGTACAAAGTAAAAGAAAGTTAACAGGAAGGTTGTAACAGATAGTCACTGTTCTTTACCGCACTTAGTTAAACAGACTATTTCTGAAGAAACTGTCACCTAAATCACTAGTCAAGAATGTACTCCTGTAAGTATGCTGGGGGTCGACAGGCCCGCTGGGGTCTTGGTTCAGATGGAACTGGGATAGGAATATGATCAGTGTCAGAGGGGGTGGTGTCTTTTTGGTGTTCCACGTGGTGCTGGGTAGAGGCTGAAGGGTCTGGGCTGGGTGGACGTAACAGGTCCAGTGGGGCAGAGGGCAGTTGACACGGCTGGGGCTGCTCAGCAATCTCCTCACATTCGTTGTCCTCAAGTGTAGGGACAACAGAATGGTACGATGGTGGTGGAAGGGTGTGTGGTACAGCAAAGTACTCGGCTAGCTTCACCTTGTAAGATGTAGCCCTGAGTTGCAAGCCAGAGAACTTCTTACACCCGCTTTCACTGTTACGTGCACAGGCGACATCTTGGTTCATCTTTCGACATGCCATCTTTAGACATGCTATGTTACCTGGCTGAGATCAAAATGTTACCACAACGGACTCTTTTAGGTCGAACTCGACTTTTAGTGATAAAATATGGATTTATTTGTCATCAAAGTAAAGTTAGGAGTATCAAGAAGTCATTCTGTGAGAGATAAATTGACTGTTTTGAACATTTACATTGTTTGCATACTTACGCGTTAACGGCCTAATAGCCCTTTTCACGGTTACCTTTGCTCATTTGCATTACAATAAAATTTAGCATGTATGCGAGGCAATTTCGGGCTGTTTTGCAGTTTTAACCCGAAATTGCCTCGCATCCACGTTGGATTACATTATAATGCAAATGAGAAAAACTAACTGTGAAAAGGGCTATTCTACCAGAAGTCACCATTGAGCGGCTGATTGACTACACGCAAATCATTTAATTATCCTGTAAATCAGGAAACATGCAATGTTCACAAACTTCTTCAGCCATGTCAGGTCAGTAATTATCATTTATTTGTCATATCTTCTGCTAATAATATGAAAAATTGCCTGTTTCACAGTTAAATAGCCATTACATAGCATGTCAAAAGATGAACAAATATGTCACCTATGCACGTAACACTGAAAGTGGGTGTGATGAAGTACCATTCGCCATCGATGCTAACAATGATATAGCGGTCATGGGCATGTGACTTGTCTTGGTCAGACTTCACGTAAACCAGGCCTCCAACTTGCAAGGGGGGAACAGGAGCTTGTGGCCGCTAACCGCCTTTGGCCACTTCCGGGTGCAGGGTCAACACGAATCACAGCTTGAGGACCATCAAGGGGGTGTAGGCCCACTACTAATTGGGCAAGGGCATCAAGAAGGGTATCACACTTCTCGTCGGGTACAAGGCAGGATGTAGTATAAGAGGTGGTACATTCTCTCAAAAGTATGATGAATTGGTGACAGTGTCTGATGATGTCGGCTGCAAATGACACACCTACAACCACGGGTGGATCTTCTGATGACTGGCTGGTAAGGGAGGTAGGAAACTTCTTGAGTGAAGGACAAGTGTGGCAGGAATCTGATACTCGAACAATAGCAGCACTCATATCCAGGGCAAAGAAGTGACGCTGTATGACCATTTGAAGTTGATGCTTAGAGGGATGGTCAAGCTTGTGAATAGCAGTAAGCAGGCCATTAAGTACAGAACGAGGCATGACAATCAACTCAATAGGGCCGGAGAGTGGTTGTTGACGTTGAATGATGAGCAGGCCATCCTTGGAAATGGAAGTGACGTTAAGGTAGGGCTTTACATCTCGGATGTTCATCAGTTTCTTGGAAGGGCGGGTGCCCTATTTTAAGTGAGCACAGACGTGCCATAGATCGGGGGCACTCATTTTGAACACTGAACCAAGCAGGTCTGCTGGTGAAGGGTAGGCGCTTGGTGTTGTCAAAGACTTCTTGAGTGGAGATGCCACGTACAACTGAAGACTCTGATTCGTGCACCAAAGAGCAAATTTGGCAGTTCGGTTCAGTGCAGTCAAGAGCATTGCGACTGCAAAGTCCGAGGGTAAATTGGCAGTGCCAGCGAGATGCTGGAGGCTAACTTGGTATCTACTGACGGTGGTCAAAAAGGAGGTAACACATGGACTGGCAGAAAATTCACCTTGGCAAAGTTTTTGCAGGGCTTAAACACAGGGCTGGCTATCCGTCAGAACGCAGGCACGGTGCTTGGATTGGATTATGAAAGCGCTAAAGTGCTTTACCGCAGCTGCTTTAGACAGCGCTTCAACCTCACATGGTAACCATCTGACCTGACGCTTGCATAGTTTGGAGCTGAAGAAGCCGGCAAGGAGAGGGCGGTCCTGGCAAGTAACGTACAAGGTGGCTCCGAGACCGCCTCAGGTGACTGAGCCATCGGTTACAATCCAAAGCTGGTCAGAGGCATGAGGGAGGGTGATAGACTTGTGGGTGTTAAGGGCATCTTGTGCTGCAGTGAATTTCTGACAAAGGTCATCCCACTGGATGTGGTCGCGAGATTGTAGATTGGCCAAGGATGATTCAAGTGGGTCCACAAGTTGAGAGCAGTGAGGGAGGACACAGGTAAGGACTTTTATGCGCTGATGAAGGAACGCATACCTTTCACAGACTCTGGAGGGGAGCAGGTTGTGAGAGCAGTAATGCGATGGGGGCTTGCAGATAAGGAGCCTTGTGACCAGATCCAACTCAATATGGTGATTGTTTTGGGGCATATGACAGACAGAGGTTACACCGGGCAAGGGTGTCAAGTATATGAGACCAGTTAGCGATAAGCTCTTGTAGGGTGTCACCACCGCAATAAAGATCATCAGCGAGTTTTGTAGTGCATCCCTCTTGGAGGAAGTCACCAAGGACACGACACATTAATTCCTCCAATGCAGTCTCTGAACCAGGCATTCCCATGGCTGACCTGGTATATACTCTGATGCTGCGATGCGGAGTGGCCACACCGCAGTATTTCATTGAGGCCTTTGATAGAGGTATCTGGTAAAAGGCATGGGTGAGGTCAGACTTTTTTATGTACTTCCATGGGGCAATGGTGTGGAGAGTAGAGTCAACGTCAGGCATCAAGGAGCGTTGTGGTTTGGTGTAGTGTCCCATGTCTGTGAAGGCTGTAACAAGAGGGTTCTCTGACGAGGAATGAAGGGCAAGGTACTCAACGGTAACTCTGTCCTCTGGAAGACTGGGCATTGTTCCAACTCATCAAATTTCTGCTGTAACTCAACCAGCTTGTCACGGGAATATCGAGGAACGTGGCCTTTGCATTGTGGAGGCTGCACAGGTCCCATATTGACAGAGGCTTGGACAGTACCAGCTATGTCATTGTAACCAACAATGGCAGGATTAAAAACTTCGTCGTGAGTCTGGAGCACTTCGCAGAACTGGTTGCGGATGGTGTTGGGTAGGATGTTTTCAGGGTCAACTTCAACAGTATCTGAGAAGAACCCATGCTGAGGTGAGTTGCGTCCACCAGGGTGGGGAGGTGATGGGTGTGGTCCAACAGGTGACGTGGGAACCATGGCTGGGGTGTGACAAGCTTGGCAGAGATATTCGTAGCATCGGACTGCCCTTGGCTGAGCAGTGTTGACTAAACAAACTCTACTAGCTACTGCTTCTACAATTTGGGGCTGAGGCCAAAGTTGTGAAACTTTGGAGCATTTGTTGAATGGTGCATCGGTACAGGCTTCTATGGCTAAGGTACAGTCAGGATCTATGTTAGTTGGCAGATATTCCCCAGGGAGGACCACTGTTGTAGGGGGGACAAGCGTTACGCATAAGACTGGGTGTGACAGACGGCGTGAGCCTGGGAACTAGCACTTGACTCGGGATGGTAGGCCAGTATTTCGGAGCCTTGGATAAGAATCTGTCCCTTTGCTGGGTGAACGGATATGTCATCAGTGATCATAAATGGTGTTTTAGCTCAAACATCAACATCTAAGTCTTCTACTACAAGGGCATCAAGGGTCAGGTGATTGCCAGCTCGCGAAAGAGTAAGGTGGGTCTCGCCAACGATGACGAGAGGCGTAACTCCATCTGCTTGTAGGGCCTGCTGGGATGTTTTTACGATGGGAGCAGCGATGCTGTGGGCGACGGAGGCTTTGATCATGCTGGTTTCGGCACCAGTGTCCAAGGTGAGTTTAAGCGAGTGGTGATGGTAGAAGGCATTGAAATGGGCTGATTGCTTTGTTCTTACACAGCGAGACACATAGCCCTGGCCGAGGAATGGGGAGAAGAAGCAAAGTCCTCCACTTCAGGTGGAGAGAAGAAATCAGAATCAGTGGGGTCATCTTTGTCATCAAGGCTATTTGCGAGGTGTGCTTTGGCGAGGAAAGTGTGGTCTTCAGCAGGTAGGTAAGTGCACTGACTTAAGAAGTGATGGTCATTATGTCCAACCTGCTTACAAAAAGGGCAAGACTTGACTTGTGGTTTAGTACATACCTTTTGGAAGCGGTTGTAAGGACCCCTCAGAGGCGGCTGTCTGAGCTTCGATGCCATGGAACACAAGATTTTAGCATCAGCGCTGTTATTGATATCTTTCAAGAGGGAATCCAATGCTTGAGAAATTTTAGGTTTGAGAGATACAAGAGACTTGGACTGGAGCTCGGTACCGTAGCGTTGCTTAACCAAACTGGGGAGGTCAGGGTGGAGTGATCTCAACCACGTTAGTACTACAAGATTTTCTAGAGTGGGAGACATTTCCTTGTCGGTGCAGGGAACTTCACCATGGTGTGAGATATTTCCATTTGCCAACAATAAATTATCTTTGATAAAGGACATCAGACGTTGATAGAGATCGTCGGGGCGCTCAGCAGGGGCAAGTGTGATGTTATTGAAGTTGAGGAAGTCAGCGCCAGTTGATTGGAAACCGAAGTGAAGGCGAATCGCTTCCCAGATGGAGCTCATGGAGGTTGAGGTCTTGACGATGGTGTTACGAGAAATTATGGGACAATAGTTCGCAATTTGCCAAAGCATTAATTCAAGGTGAGTACTCTTTTGTTGTGCTGTTCTATGGGAAGCTTGAGGTAGGATTCAGGGTCGTCCTGGAGCCCGTGACGAGGGCTGCCAAGGGATTTCTTTAACCATGTCACACCATCAGCGAGAAAGCCCGCGAAATTGCGGTCGAGGGAAAGAATGTACTAAAGATTTTGTCTCCAGGCTTCGAACGACGTTATCATTTCCTGTTTGGTTAAGGACCACTGCTTTGGTGCTCTTGGATTCAGTTTGTGCTCTTAAATGAATAGAGGGAAGGTAAAATGTGTACTTAGCTGTGAGTCCTTGTGTATTGTCGACACAGCTATTGACTAAGCTGTCTCGCTAGTTCTTCGTTTGGAAATCGGTCGACGATCCGTTATGGGCTGGCTGTCTCTAAGTATGAGACGAGGGTAAGTTCCAATCACTGCCACAATGCCAATAATAAGGACAGACGACACGATAATAGCAAACAACAAACACTTTACTATGGACAACAAGGCCTCTGCAAGATGGCAGAGTAAAATCACACGAGGGCCACGAGAAGATGCCAGTACTACGCATGCACGGCCGACAATAACCGCTGGCCCAATGAACTGTTCACTCGTGCAAAAACCTTTCATTGACTATACACGGCCGTTGACCACGACCGCATCACGTCACAATTAATTTATGACAACAAAATATATTGTACTAGGCTGTTTAATTTTGATATCCAATGAAATGTTCTTTTGTTAAACTGACAAAACTGCTTTTTAATGCTCCTTAAAAATCGTTTTACGCTGACTTACCGTTTGTGACTTCTGAAAGCTTGTCTGCAGTCACGCTGTTACTCCACGCTGATTGGATGATGACAAAGAATACATCCAATCAGCATGGAGCAAATTTTGTTGCTCCATCAGCTGCGGATGCTGGTTGCTTGGAAAGATGCATTTCTCGAAAAATTAATTGGCGATTCTTGCCGAACAGAAATGTTATCTTAGCGTTTGGTTGTGAGCTTCAAACGAAAGGTACTTTTCTTTTAACTGCAGACTAGTAATAGTAAAACAAAATGATGTTTTTTGCTCAACAAGTGAACCGAGTCGAACGAAAGAAGGAATGTTTTGAATTCCTTCTTGGGAAGCGTTCAATTTTAATTGTGCGTGAGTCATCATCGATAATTTCTAAAACATGCACTATTCAATCTCTCTCGGTTAGTCAGTTTGAATGTTGGCTTAAGAGCTTCATGGTATGAAGTTCGGAAACCACAGGGAGCAGAGGAGTCCTATTTGACCGTATTTCCAGTTGAATTCACCGTACAGTTGTATCACGAACCAATCACTGTACGTGATCGAACTGTAAACAGGTAATCATGTTATGAGTCTGTTGAAATCGTATACCGCCAGATAGGACTCCTGCTCCCTGTATGGAAACTAACCGTTTTTAACCTTTTTATCGTTTTGGGAGTAATAAGTCTTATGTGTATAATATATTCCAGACTAAATGCTTCAGTGATTTTCGAGAGAAACGAGACAAGAAGTGGTAACTTACATTTGAGCGGTACTGTTCTCTTCTCTCTGCGTGCTAAGGCCCTTACAAAAAATACATGTACACATCACCTCAAAAGGTTCAAAACATATTAGCCCAGGGGCCTATTTTCAAAATTTTAAGGCATATGAATATTGTCAACACTTGAGCCTCATCACCAAAAAAGGGCCTTTATGGAACAATTCTATCATTTCTCAATCTCTTTTTGAGGGAGTTTTAATAGCCTTTTAGAGATTGCTGCCAATTTTGGCAACTACTATGAAAATGGCTCAATTTGATTAAAAGACAGTGATGAACATATGAGTCTGGTTTTCTTTTATTGTCATCTATACCCTATTTATGTGATGAAGCCCACTGATAATGTTTGTCATCATTCCTCTGTACCCATATAAATAGGACATGTATTATGAGACAACTTACTCCAGTTCAATCTGGTTTGGAACTTGGCACACAAAGTCAACATTTGTACCCCCATATGAAACAAACACACAGACCGAATTAGTTGTAGTTAATGGCACTGCTACAGTAACCTTTTTGTTATGATTCACTGGAACAATGTGACCTGCTGTAGCATGAGTAATGGTGTCTGATGATAACTGTACTTGAGCCTTCCCAAATAATGCGAAACTGCAAAGAAAGGTGGAATATGGCAAACACATTGGAAAGACAGACAGGTAAACCTTAACATAATATTTTATCTGGTAAATGTTACCATCCTTGGTTAGCACAGTGGAGCTTTTTCATTTCAAAACACTTTTATAATCTACACTGTGCAGTACTTGTTCACCAGTAGAAATTATTTTAAACTTCTGAACATCTCTTAACTGTCCTACCTGTTTCTCTACTGCAGTCTTGTCCTCACCATGCATTGTAAAAGATGTCATAGCCCCAACACATCTAATATTGTCAAGCAGCAAGGTCTGCCTCTGAGTACTTTCCCCCCTACCTTTGTGTGCTAACTTTAAGTAAAAGTCATAAACCCCTGTGTCATAAGTAAGACATGTATCCATTTGAGGGAGCTTTTGATTGATGGATACAGCAGGAGTTATCTGCCGTTCAATACTCTGTGTCCCATGAAAGAGTTTCCTTAGTTGCCCATTATAATCTTCAAAGTAAAAACAACTTTGAGACCACAGTGGGCCCAGGTCCCTTACCTTCTCTACAAGATGTAACAGCAAATGGACATTTGATGTCTCATACCTCTTGCCATCTCTTTCAGTAATAGATTTTTGCAAGAGGGAAAAAACTGCTTGAACTAGAAGAAGGAAATGCTGATAATATTCATCTGGCAAAATCTCTAGAAGGCAAGGCAAACCATAATAAAGGAGGAACGACTTGTACTCAGATGCCTCTCGGTGAACTCTCGAGATAAAATTAGGAGGTTTGATACTTAGAAGTCAGAGATTAACATCTTTCATCCTGCTACTGATACTAAATGTTAATGTCAGACCATAGATGCAGTGGCATTTTCATCACTCCTAGCAATATTCAATGCATGTAATCTACAGCTACCCCTCTTATCGTGTCAAATTTGGGGAGAAACATAAACGATGTGGTCCCCTTCGCTCCACACTCCGGTGCTGCTTTCCCTGCAAGTGCCTGTCTCTCTGCATGTTTTGCATGGGTAACTGTTTCTTGGTGAGTGCGTGGTTTTCCATGCCCAGTTGGACTTTAAGATATGAAATGGATACACATGAGTGGACCCCTTCTCTCCAGTCTTTACTGTCTCTCCTGCAGAATCACAGAATGGGCAGCCACGAAACCTATTGTACTGTATCATCTCCATTAAACAGCAATGAGCAGGAGCATCGAACACAGGACTGGATAAGCTTTATATATTAGTAGTTTATGATTATGATTATGATTATGATTATTAAGACAAGGCCAGGCCTAAACACCAGGAACTACATGCCCTACTATTTTCATATTGTCAGACTAAATTTTTCCTGTCTTGCATACTAATTTGCTAACTTGACAAAGCTCTCCTGAGGGGGGATACGGGGAAAAGAGTTGAAAAATAGCCTTAGTTGGCTAGTGATGAGATCATTTCACTGTCCAACATTGGTGAGAATTGAAAGTAACCCTGATTTTCTAGTAAAGATGATGTTACAGGTCGGAACCAACCTTTAAATTACAGGGCAAGCCAAGAATGTGTTAAGGGCTCAAGAATCTCTTGGAGGAATTTTGGCATCTCCATCCCTTTCCACAATCTCATAGATTTTTGGAAAAAAGTACATGACTGTACTTTCCCCCAAAAATCACTGACTCTCTCTGCAAGCTTCAACACTTTTCTAGAGCCAGAAAAGAGTTCTTCCATCCCATAATCATTCAACTTGACTTTATAACTGCATGTACATGTAATCATTTTTGTAAGAAATCCTCACTTGAAAATGTTTTGAATTGTTGTTTTGCAACTCTACAGCAGCATGTAATAGGGGAGAAGATTGTAAACTGAGTTAATTACTGCGGGGCCAAAAATTTAGGCTTGATTCTTTAACATTAAATGCAGTGAAGCTGTTACAGTCTGCCAATTTTTTCTGCCTGTCATGCACCCCAATCCACAGTCCTTTAGTACTTTTCCCAGTTTCAATTCACATGAAAAGAACAAGATGGCAGCACCTCAAACCCAACGGATGGAACAAAACTTCCAACTAAGGTCATCTTTAAAGGCGTCCGGCGTCCAAGAGATCTCATCATTCCAGAGTCCCTCCTTGTTTCTTTCCACAAGAAAGGGTGGATGGATGAGGAAGGTGAGAGGGAATGGACTCTCCAGTCTTTGCCACCCCTCGTAAGAAACAGTCAGAGTTAGTGTGGGACTCGTTCCAAGCTCTTTTGACTGACGAAGTGAAAGCAGATCTCAACCGGCAGAAAATTGATGTAGCAGTTATCCCTGGAGGACTGACCCCTGTTTTGCAGCCACTAGACAAATGCTTGAACAAGCCATTCAAAGATAATGTCAGAAGAAAATACTTGGCATGGATGGTCAGCAGCCCGTTCGACTATACTCTGGCTGGAAAACAGAAGGCACCATCGAGAAATCTGGTACTTCGATGGGTGCATGAAGCATGGCGAGAGATCCCGGTGGAGATGGTTGCCAAGTCCTTCAAGACCTGTGGAATCTCCAACTCTTTGGATGGAACTGAGGACAATGAGCTGTACAATGAAGAGGCACATGAAATTGATGATAAAGAAGAAAACAATGAGTTCGTGATGGAGAGTGAAGGTGAGGGTGATGGCGAGGGTGATGGCGAGTAAACTGTTTATCGGTTGAAAGCTCTTCAAAAAATAGGTACCCGAGGGGTACGTGAGTCTAATGCCCAACATAAGAAATATTGCTGCGCTGGAGTTATTAACGATTTGTTGTAAGGCAGTTTAAAATAATGCAGAGGTTTTTTTCAGTAACTGTTTATAGCAAGACGATATTTGAAAGAAAGGGCAGTTGAGCAGGTATCCATTGTCCAGAGGGACAAGTATTGGGATTATTTACGAGAAGAGAATGTATATTTGGTCGTGGATGATGAAATTTAGATCCTGTGTGAATGATAAAATATGTTGCCAGTGCCTTTTACGGATAGAGCCCACATCCGTGGTCAAAAGATTCAAAGGAAGCTGCGGACACTTATTGTGTTCCGAGCATGCAATTTGTAGGTAATGTACGATGTTTGTTCTGCAGTTTTGGAAAAGTAATAAAAAATAATTATGTGGCACATTTAATCCTAAGGTGCTGTACATCAAGTTTGAGGTTAAAATAAAAGATTCTGTATTCCAAAACAGAAGAAAAAGGTAAATAATGTCAATAATACCAAGAGTAAACTGAGGACAAGGAAAATAAGTACTGGTAAGTCCTACGAGGTCTCAACAATTTGTACAGTATTTTGACCTGCAATGTACAAATGTATCGAAGTAATTGTGCTTTGTATTCAGAGAAAGCAGATCTCAAAATGGTGTAACATACGCTATCTGCGACACTTCGTAACTTAAGTCTGATCACATCTCGCTATTATGGAGGCGAGATGATGTTGCCGAGGCGAGGTTGTGCGCTATCGAGATATTTTACAACTATTCACCGAAGTGGAGGTGGCTAGGGATGGATATTTACCGAGCGGCAAGGTAAATATCCAACGCTAGCCACCGACATGCACTGAGGTGAATAGTCGTCTTAGTATAATTATACTAAAACGGAGAGATAATATACATCACCACAAAATTAATTTGGATGATTTCTTCACTTGACACGGATGCAAACCGGGACGCCATTTTTAACTCATTCGTGCGCGCATGCGCAAGAATGAGTTATAGCGATGTTGGGGCTTCATCCGGGAATTTGCATGGACTTTTTAATCGGCGTGGACGGAAATTAAATGTTTATTAATTTAGCAGAAGTTAACCGGAAGTAAAGGTGGGGAGGAAACAAGGCAATGCGCGCCGGGGATTCGAACCTCGGCCTTACTTCGGTGGCTGGATTTCAAGGCAAACTTGCTATCCACTTGGCCATCTCAACATTCCTGCGTTGAAAGGCGTTAAGAAACGATATTTATAGTTGGGGTGTTACCGCTGGCCATATATGAGAACAACATCAGCCTGAACCCCCACAACACATGTTCTTGTATGTGGGTTTTTACTGTATCGCAGAAATTTGCGCTCACGGGCAAACTCATAATAACAACATATCGTCCATAACATAACATAACATAACATGACTTTATTTAACCTCGAATATACATAAACGTTTAGATCGACAATCAAGTCGCACACACGGTGGAACAAAGGTCTAATTTACTTATTCGTTAGCGCAGTTATACTAAGGCTGGACTTTTGCCAGCCGTGAAGTGAATTAAATGAGCATTATCAGAGCACTGCATGAGCGTTGTATGTGCACTGAAACATAAGATTTACGTGTAGTGAGTGATAATAAAGTCAGCGTACAATTCATTTGCAGTTTATAGTTTTATACGAACTTTTCACAATGAGCTGTTTTCTATTTTCTGTCAAAGAAAGACTGTTTGTGATTAATTAATCGATAATGGTTTTGTCAGTAGTATAAGCAATACAAAATGTTATTGATAACAGGTATACTGGAAGGTTAAAACAACAAATTAATTTCCGGTGAGGTAATTAGCGTTGCAGAAGGTCTTTTTTAATTTCAGAGAGAAACGATAACAATCTGCTGTTTTCACGTTTGCGTAAGTTGTTGTGGTAGGTGAAACATGTCCTTTGCGGCGTTCCTTTACAATTTGTAGGATCAGCGGACTGCCTTTAATTTCATCTTTTTATAAAAGGGAAGATTTTGAGTGGGATTGTGCTTTTAATGTCCGCTTTTAATCGAAGATTTAGCGGTGGAGTTTGGTTCATTCAGGATAAATTTGCTTTCACGGGCAACCTCGTAATAAAAACCGGTCATACGGCCGGGTCATACGGTCAGTACAAAATGCAGACTGCAGACCGAGTACAAAATGCAGACTTAAGATACAAGATGCAGACTGCAGAACGAGTACAAAATGCAGACTAGGTTCAAAATGCAGACTGACAGGAAAACTGCTTTTTGTTAGAAACGTGGTAACATCATAGTAATATAGGGGACTGGTATGAAGCCCGGCAAACATCAAAGGGTAAACAAAGATGTGAGATTATGTTGGAAGGTCCACGACAGTGCACAACTTTTGTTTGCCCTCATACACTATGCATGAATTATGTAACCAACACGTTTCTATGGTAGTTTCTCAGAACGGAGTAAACAACTATTGTATTTTGTGCACCGTCAAAGCCAAAAAGCGAACAAAAACTAAAAAAGAACTTTGTCGAGTTTCATAACCATTCCCCTCTATAACTATGGTAACATTTGATTACATAAGTTACCTATTGTCACGTAGTAACCTTCCAGGTTACTTCACACTTAGCCGTTTACTAAGGTAAAAACCCTTAACTATGGTATAAAAAAGGTAAACAAAGTTCACCACGGTAAAACGCATTAGCTGACTTTTACATTTTCCAGATGGTTCCTTGTCACAAGAGTGCTACTCAAATGTCGAGTTAATGACAGACATGAGTTTCTTCGCGTGAGTTTAATTAATTTTTCGTGACTGCGCCATGGATCGTGAACCTGTTGTAGCTTCGATTGTGGTTCTTTTATTTTGTCATGGCCTAAAAACGGAAAATCGCTGTTTTTAAATTAGTGTTCGTCGATTTCTGAATGAACATATTCATTCCTCTTATTCACGAAATTATAGCTTTACTTCAAACGAATAAATTGAAATTTACTTTCCGAGAACTGCGCGAAAAGTTGTCGGACATGGCAAAGAACGTTCCAAAAGTCGCAAAATTCCACTAGCTGATAGTCAAAAGATTGGGCGTGAAGGAGATCGAAAGCACATGTATATAGCGGGCGCACGCAAATTCAGCTAAGTCACGAAATGCTTCTCAAAATTCATGACAAGATGTCACCTAATTAAACAAAGTTTAGATAAACGCGCGATAAACCATGCTTTTTGAGATTGTTTTACTATAGTAAACTTTGCTTTCATCCTACCGCCGTTACTAACGCAACAGACTAGACTTCCGTTTACCATGGTAAAGTGAAAAAAGCCGGTCACATTGAAAAACCCATTTACCATGGTAAACTTTCGTTTACTATGGTAAAAAAAGCTCAAGTGTGACCTCAACCAGTGCCATCTCCAATGTGTTATACGTAGATCAAATTGCAATACTAGAGTTTCCATTTTATATAATACAGAGATCTCGCGCTCAAGTCCGAAAACCCCTTGAAAGCTTAAAACGGTGTAAGAATGAATTGTATGAATTCTTTTTCATATCGTTTAAAGTGCACGTTTCAAGATTTAAAAAAAAGCTGAGTGCATTCCCCAAGAATGCGACGATTGTGAGGTGATTGCGTGACAATTGGGTCACAATAGGTACAAGTTATAAAATCGAATGCTGACACGTTTCGGACGTAAAAAAAACAGTTTTTCTTGTCAGTCTCCATTTTGAACTCAGTCTGCAGTCTGCATTTGTACTCCAGACTTATTTATTATACGGTAACAAATATGACAACTGGCTAACAAACACTTTACTTAAAGTGGTTTCTCATAAACGAACAACAGCAAGTAAACCCACGAAGGCCCGGCTTTCTTTCTCTTACAACACTATCTTTATTGCAACACTTAGGTCCACTTAATGCCTCTGAGTAGCTACCTTTGCTCTTAACCTGAAGAATGCCTGTAAACGCATCGTCATCATGACTTTGTAAAACTTTACTGCCCTCACTTTCTCATAAATTCACTAATTCGACACGAATGAGTTGGCTCATAAGAGCCCTTTGTTTCCAGAGTTGTTCGGAGGTAAATAGCACAGGATATTCGGAGTTTGACGAGCCAATCAGCGTGCGCGTTTAACACTATCCACTGTTTTAGTATATACTAATTGGATATATATCTTGGTCAAGTACGGATGGGTAAGGTATTGATCATTCTATATAGTGTTGAATTGTATGGCGGTATGGATTTATGAATTACCACTGCATTTGAACACAGTAAAATAAACATTTATTTAAAATTCACTGTTACAAATACATGTATGTTGAAGAGCATAGCTCTGGTGGTTCTAACACAACAAGACTAAGTAATTCAACATGAGGGCGTAATTGAACAGGGATACAATGTTTTTGCTCTACAAAGTGAAACATAAACATGTTGTCTGGTCTTTCAAAGCGATGAAAAGTCTATTTGGATGAGTTAGTTCTTTCTAGCAATTGTTCACCTTATACGTTGATGGAAATATTACTGATAAGCTTTTCTTTTTCACTCACAGTAAAGTAAACTGTTTGGTATGATGCAAACAGGTTTAAAAGCTCTGCTTCAGTAAAGGTGTTGACATTTGGTAGCTTAAGTGAAGCTAGGAATGTGTTCAGAACTGAGTCTAACAAAGTGTAGGTGACAAGAGAATCATAAGTGTCCTCTTTAATAACTATCTTTGACAAAGTTGAGTGTCCAAGTTGGGATGCAAGGACAGCCATTTTGCAGTTAGAACACTTAGCTGTTGTGGCCTCATCATCAGCAATTTGTATTTTCATGTTGCAAAAAATGCAAGTTTTAAAGTTTGCAACAGTCAGGGCTACCACTCTACCTTGTACTGTTTTTCCATAATTTTGGACAGCGGAGGTGGCATCTGCTGTTTCTGTTAAGTTATCAATCTGTTTGACTGTAGTGTATTTGGTTGTGGTCAGATATTTTACATCGTTGAATGTGTGGACACTTATGTTAGTAAACGAATAAGACTTGTTCACATCAACATTGATGGTTTTCTCCCAGACGACAAGTTTAATGCTTGCAAACTTATCAGCTATGATGTTATCAACTTTGCTCAAAGTTTTGCCCCTTACTTGGAGGGAGGATTCATCTCCTTCTGAAATTACTTTTGCATCGACTTTTATTGTCTGATAATCTGAAATTTCTGCTACTTGATAAAGTGTAAATGTAGTCTGTGAAAAGGCCTCATTGAAAGAATAATTAACTACAGATGGAGTTATTTTTGATTTTTTCTTTACAGTATATTCCTGCTGTTGCTCTGCATCGAGCCACTGAGTGCTGAACATTGTCTATAAAGACAGGAATCTTCTTTTTCTTCAATTTCTTTCAATTTGAGCCGCTTCTCAGGGGAATAACATATTCCAGGTGCCTCTTTTGTAGGGGACATTTGAAGGTTGAAATCAAAGTACACGTTTCCTGATTTTGGTGTGCGGATGTCACTGACTTGGTGTACATATCCAGCTATTTGATCGGTAGGCAACTGTTGTGATGGTGAACTATTTTGAAAGAAGTAAACACAGTTCGTCAAATTGGAATGAAAAAGAAATGAATAAATCTTGATAGTAGAGTGGGACTAAGGCAATATTATAATTATGGCTATTATCAAAATGTTTCTGAGGATTCTGGACATAGTTATAAAAGGTAGTGAAAACAAAGTTGTCCTTCAAGAAATAACAGGTAGAAGTAAAGTATAGTGTGGGTTGTATCATTATGTGACTATTATGTTAAGTTAAAGTTATGTATGTGATAAAATAGTACACAAGTCAAAGCTGTACTAGATGTACATTTTTTTGTTGAAATCAAGCAGAATAAGAGCAGGTTCTACTTACTTGTCTTGAATGGGGGTCTTTGACTGCAATAGTGTACCTGAAGGGAGGATAATATACTCTCATGAAAAGGCAAATAAGTAAAACATGTATGTTATATCCACAAGAAAGGATGATTATTAAAGTTTCACATTATTTAGAGCATGTTATGCCAGTCTTGAGGTCATCCAGACAGGCTGATTATATAATTGACATTATTTAAAAGGGACAGAAAGAGGGGGGGGAGGGGGGGGGGGGTTTGAGCTAGAGTTGCATATTGAGAGACAGGTTGTAAAATTTTACAGAAGTGGCATTACACTACGTCGTGTGGCGACTGAAAACTTGTACTAAGAAAATCATTTTTGAAATTATGCTATCAATAAAGACAGATGTTGATACCTGGACTGTCCAGCAAGTTTGAAGATGACATATTAAGTGTTCCAGTCTCAGATTGGTCATCTGAAAAATAGTTTGTCAAATGTTCCATGTAAATTGCATTAACATTACAACAAAGTTTGTGTGGGGATTGAAAATTTGTATCCATGTAAATGGCAAAGTGTCTTTGGGAGGAGCTGTCAGGCAATTCCAAGAATTCAAGAGTGTCAGTGTCTTTCTCACCTCAAGTATATTGTGGGCATTTGATTAATTTGCATCTACATAAACTGGTGGATATTGAGAAATTGCACGAAGATTGGTCTGGAGTATTCATTTGGTTATTTTGCTCCCAGCAAAGACACATTTGGACATACCTGGACTGTCCAACAAGTTTAAAGATGGCGTAAGTGTTCCAGTCTGTGAGTGTTCAGCTAAAAAAAAATTTTCAAATCCAAATGTTACATACATGTGGAGGGCATTAATCTATAATCTGTGTAGTGATTGAAAAACTGTAAGTACATGTACCATGGAGTATTGTTTGGAGACACTCCAGGACAGGAAATTCTACGAAGTCACAAGTATCTCTGTCCTCCTCCCCCCATGTATGGTGTGGACAATTAAATTCTAGTTACATAAATTGGTGCATGTTGGGATATTTCATGAATATTGGACTGGACTACACTGTATTGGATATTTCACTATCAGCAAAGACACATTTTGACCTACCTGGACTGGTAAACAAGTTGGAAGATGGCACTAATGTTCTAGAATTGGATTGGTCACCTGAAAAGATAGTTTGTCAAACTTAATATTCTATGAATATTAATGTGCTGGTGTGTGAATTATTATTATTATAATTTTTGTTATTATTATTATTATTATTATTATTATTATTAATTATTATAATTATTATTTTTTTTTCCTATCAAGGTAATGTCTTGAAACACTCTGTGACTAAGGGGAGAATATCTTACAACAGGCCACCCTGTTTGAATAAAGTTTGACTTCATCTGACTTGTCTTGCAAGTGATATTAGGGAGCTTTAGATTGGACTACGAGTACGAGATTGAGTACGAGTACGACTTTCGAATTTCAAACCAGTGACATTTCCAGAGCCCTCCTTCTACATGTTGGTTTTAGGTAGAGAGAGTAGAGAGATGTGGAAACTACTTCATAGGTGGATCTGTCGTTGAGTAAGGTTTCCATCTTGCTGTCGTAGTCTGATCTATCCATGACAACAAAACTCGCTAAGAAACTCGCTAACATGAATAGCATTGGTTCTCAAAAAGCTGGCATCGATAAGAACAACTGGGTTGTGAACCTCTCCAAGAAACCACTTTTACCAGAGGAACGATCTCTCTTGGAGAAAGGCCCTAAATTTGCCCCGACGCCAACTAACATACCTCATAAGAATATCGTGGCTGAAATCGAAGCTGCCATCCGCCACCTGCCTGATGATTCCAAAGATGCAGTTAGAACATGTTCTGCTGCCGTTCTTCACAGGGCACGACTACCGGCACACAACAATGTTTCCAAAGAGGAAAGAAAAGCTTTAAACAACCTTAAGAAAGACCAGTCCAGAGTCATAATGAAGGCCGACAAAGGGAACTGTTTTGTTGTCATGGATAGATCAGACTACGACAGCAAGATGGAAACCTTACTCAACGACAGATCCACCTATGAAGTAGTTTCCACATCTCCTTTCCGCCGAATTGAACGTGAACTGAACGCTATGCTTCTTTCTTTAAAGAGATTGCAAAAGATAGATGAACCAACATACCGCAAACTTCACTCAATTGATGGCACACCACCAGCGATTCGCGGTTCTGTTAAGCACCATAAAGAAGGGAACCCTCTGAGGCCCATCGTCACCTGTATTGGCTCAGCACTCTACAACACGTCTAAATTTCTAACAGATATCCTTTCTCCGCTTCAAAATCGTAACGGATACTCTGTTGCCAACTCCTTGCAGTTTTCCAAAGAATTATCTGACATCAAGATTGATGATAATGAAGTTTTGGTCTCTTTCGATGTTGTATCACTGTTCACCGCAATCCCTGTAGATAAAGCGTGTGAGTACATAAAGAAAAAACTTGAACAAGATGCCACTCTTTCTTCAAGGACAAATTTGGACATTGATGACATCACCGCACTTCTTCAATTCACCCTGTCCAACAACTATTTTGTGTTCAATGACATAATTTACAAACAAGTTCATGGCTGTGCGATGGGCAGCCCTGTTAGCCCAATTGTGGCCAATCTTTGCATGGAGGAGATCGAAGAGTCCGCAATCAGTAATTCATCCGTTCCCCCAAAAATTTGGAAAAGGTACGTTGATGATAGCTTCTGCATCATTGGAAAAGATGATGTCTCAGCCTTCCATGACACATTGAACTCAATTGACAAAAACATCTCGTTTACTATCGAGACCGAATGTAACGGAAAAATCTCCTTCCTCGATACTCTGGTCTCCCGTAGAAATGGAGTCATCGTCGTTGATGTTTACAGAAAGCCCACCCATACTGACAGATACTTAGATTTTAATTCCCATCACGACAATCTACACAAGGCCAGCACAGCGTCGACTCTTCTGCACAGAGCTCTTAATTTACCCAATTCCTCCGAAGGAAAAAAGCGGGAACTTAATTATGTTCATGCAGCTTTGGAGTCCAATGGTTATCCATCTAAGTTTATCAAAAACATACAGGCTAAAAAAACTCGATCCTCAACAACAAATGTATCCCCAGAGGAACTTGTTGGAATGTTTTTCAAGATGGTTGAACCAACCGAGTCACGCAAGTCTTTTGCTTCTCTTCCTTACATCAAAGGAGTAACTGAACCTTTGACACGTGTCCTAAAAAACACGATGTCACAGTTGTAAACAAGCCATTCACCACTCTACAACAACAGTTCCCAGCTCCGAAATTCCGACCTTCGATGGAATCGCAGACCAACGTCGTGTACAAAATTCCCTGTACAAATTGTTCTTGGTGTTACATTGGGGAAACCGGCAGAGCTTTTAATACCCGAAAAAAAGAACATTTGAGAAACACCAAAACTGCGGCCAAAGGTTCAAAAATTGCTAATCACGCTTGGTCCAACAACCACGCCATTGATTTTGAGAACGCATTAATTATTGACAAAGGCTCTTTCAGAACCAGAAGAACACTAGAAGCGTGGCATACCAGAGTAACACCTAACGCTGATAACAATTCTTGCCTGTTACCTACACAATACAACATTCTTTTTAACAAACATTCATAATTATTAATACATTTTTATAATTTCGCAATTCACGCTTTTTATTCATTCATTTTTACCCGCCGAAGACTGCAGTTCGGGCAGTCGAAAGCTCGTAATTTTTAATCATTTCAGCCAGAGATCGTTTTTTAAAAAATTTTTACTATGTTTCATCCTGGCTGCGGCCCTTCTATATTTCAACTGTATTATAGATGAATATTATCATCATCATCATCATCATTATCATTATCAGCATGAAATGTTTACATGGTGCAGAAACAATTAGAAAACTCTAGCAAAGAAGAAATTGTCAACTTAACATGAAAATGGTTTGTTTAACTATGTGCAATAAGCTGTAAGTATATTCCTTATGTGCCTACTGGTGCGGGGAGACTTGATGATGGTATTTAAAGAGATGTTTGTCTTGGGATTGTTATGACACTTTCAGTTAGGAAGGATCTTGTATTCCAATCTTTTAGCAAGCGAAAGACAAGTGTTCATAGTAATGTTGCTCTCTCTCGGTGATTTATTCCCCTTAACATGAACTGAACACTCTTCTATTTTAATTTATGTGGCTCACCTCAATGGGGAGATAAGTAGGAGGATTTGCAACAAAATTATGGATCGCACAAGCAGTTCCTGGTCCATCCAGTTGGAATGTGGACGATCCACCAGGCTTCGTTAACTTTATTCCTCAAATTCCTCACCATCCATTTCGAACTTCCCAGGCCACCTCCCAACCTTTAAAATTATGGAGTATTGTTTTCTTGAATTGCTGTTGAGTATAATTAGTTAATGAGAAATGTTGCCTTAAGAGTTGGTTTCAGTTAAATGCATTTGATAAAGGCTAGTATTTTATCAACAATTAAACTTAATTTTCTCTAGCATTGGTACAGACTGATTGTGTAACTCGAATGACACAACTTGCAAACTGGCAATTGTCCGTAAAGTATAATTTGGTGTATGTAGCCCAAAGCCAATGGACCAGTTGTCAAATTGTGGGACATGTTGCCTTGCCAAATGTTTCCTCTTTCGTGTCTCTCTTTCCTGTTCATTCAATGTGCCGTTACTTTCATAGCTAGTTAAAAATGGCTGGGGCCACACTTCAATTGTTCTGGTGTTCATTACTAATTAATCCCTTTACTTTGTCATCCAAGTTACACTTCCATACTTTAAAAACATCTATGATGAAAGACAAAAATTATGGTAAGTTGCAAATATTGCCAGATAATCAGCCCAGACCGCCTGATTTGTGCTGGACTTCGATTCTATGTTATTTAAACCTTCTGGACCTTAGATTGCAAAACTTTCACGTGGTAAAGACAGAAGTGGGCTTTTAGTGAATAAAATGCTAACAAATCCTCCAAAGTGTTGAAACTGAAGTGAGCAAAAACTTCAAAATATAACGTAGCATTATGATAATTGACTGATCCACTTTTCCGCTGAAGTGAAACCACGACCAATCATAGAAAAAAATATTTGCTAAATTAGAACATTTACCAAAACTGAAACAAACTTAGTCGCTGAAAGGCTTTTTCCTTCAATAGAATTTTTGCCTGGTTATCCCCTTCAGTCCACAATTCAACAGCCTGCTTGTACTCATTCAACACATCCATACTACTAACAAAATTGTTTTTTTTTTCTTTCACGCATTGGTCGATGAATTTTTGCAGCAAAAGACTCTTTGCTGCATGCTTATGACCAAGCATGATGTGCCTCACATCAACAAACTGTGGCATTTTTTTTTGTGGGCAGGCAAGTGAACTGCTTATCACATCACCAATCCTAACACAACTGAAAACTTACGATTTCAGTGACAGTGCAAGACATGGCTAAAGTTAAGCTTCACTGGTTAAAGGTGCACCTCTCTGATATTCTGTGAGACCGCGTAATAGTTCCCACTTCCATTGTGCGTCACCAGTGCTTTAAGTCTCACAAACTGAAAACAGAAAATGAAGGATTTAAAATTAACACATGATTGTGCTTTCAACGATTTCTTTGCCAGCAGATTGTTAATTCTTGCACTACTCCCAGGTAGTAAATCTTGGTTATCTTGGTCATAAGTTCTATGACGGGAAACCATGGGAAAACTTGCAAGCAAGTCACAAGCGCTAGTGCATTTATCCATGAATTTTTGCACCAAAGGACTCTTTGCTGCTTGCTTGTGGTCAAGCATAATGCGCCTTACATTAAACTGTGGCATGTTTTTGTAGGCCAAGTGAACTGCTAATCAAATCACCAATCCTAACACAACTGAAAACTTACGATTTTAGTGACAATGCAATGACAGACGGCATGAGAAAGTCAAGCTTCACTGGTTAAAGGTGCACCTCTTTCATATTCTGTGAGACCGCGTAATAGTTCCCACACTATATTTAAAAATAACAAAGAACTTTTCTTCAAGAAAAAGGAGTTGCCAGGTCCAGCTCTTTTACTGCACAACAAGGTTGAACATAGCTAGTGATTTGATGTTGTGTGCACTTTTTAGCACCATATCCAGAACTAAACATTGACAATTGCCTCACTGGCAGTTTTCGGGAATTATAGGGGAATGGCATTTTGACGAGAATTTGCATGAGGGAAGGGGTGGGGGAAATTTTTTAAAGAAATCCATAAGCTTCCAGTCTGTGTGCCATTGTTACTTGAAGTCTGACAAACTGAAAACAAAACAAAGCCAACGATTTCTTTGCCAGCAGATCATTAACTGTTGTGCCTACCCCTCACTCAAACACTCCAATTTTGTCCCCAATTTCTCACGCTACCTGTGTTTGTTTGCTTTGGAGGTTTATTGTGTGACCCCCAACCTTGTGACTCTTGAGATCTTTCGCCTCAGTGCTGTGGGCTCTGCGCAAATTTCCGCCACTCTCTCACGTGCAGTCTTATTGTAACAGTAGCTGGGAATCAAGTAGAGCCCAGTGAAATTTGGGGAAAGACAGTGTTGAGATATTTATTTACAAATCGCAAATTATGGGAACGTTTCTGGAGAGATGTGTTGGCTTGGTTTAATTGGTTTACGAATTGT
Organism: Platygyra sinensis; assembly: GCA_019787425.1. Classification (NCBI taxonomy): domain Eukaryota; kingdom Metazoa; phylum Cnidaria; class Anthozoa; order Scleractinia; family Merulinidae; genus Platygyra; species Platygyra sinensis. The sequence continues at coordinate 54,374 of JAHPZR010000027.1, read as the reverse complement.
TTTCTTTGATACAAGGGTGGAATTGTGTCATCATCATACATGTCAACAAAGAGGAAGAATGACGGTGGACAGGATCAGACTTAAGGTAAAGTGTTCTATACTTTTCAAAGATTTTACTTTGAACATGGTACTTAGATGTTAGCTTAAGTTTAAATCACAATTTTATGGCCATCTTAGATGCTTAATAAGCACATATATCCGGTATCGAGTTTCCACTGTCCTTGGTTCAGTCATGTTTACGAGCTGAAACCATTTCGCTCCGGTGTTCTCGTCTTTCAGTTTTATTTTCTTCTTTAAACATCTATAGGTATGCTTTGGTATTATGTAATGTAGTTTTACGATAAGATTAGTAGAGCTACTTACATTCCGTCGTTGTAAGCTTAAGTTTATACGCCTACAGATGAGACTTGCGTAAACGCTGTCTTCTGCTCGCTTTGTGTACATTTCATTTAACTAAAAGAACCACACGACCACTTTTCCTGCGCTTTGTTACATAAATCAGGCATATGAAAATCCTCCTTTTTTCAGTGAAACCTCTAGTTCTCAGGATAAATCTTGGCCAACATTTCAATTAAGTGGGCTTCATAAATTAGGAAAGCAATTCCAATAGAGATAAAATGTCTGCCTTTTAATCATAATGCTTAAACTGTTTTTCCTTCACAGTGATCAGGCTGAGTACTGAAAATACTACAGAATCTTAGGTAAGTTTAGAAGCTTGCTTTGTTATATATTCTTCTTGTACAGTTTCATTGTCTTAGCACATGGCTTTTGAGAGTGAGAGTGAATGAAATTAACTGATCGAATTTGAACTTGAGAGATTTCGCAGTGTCCAAACCCATGCAAAGTGCCAACGAAACGAAGTGTGCGTTCTGCATTTTGAATACCACAGTTTGAAATTATTAATGGAAAATTTAAGGCACAGAACAAATTTGACAATTCATTCAATTTCAAATTCTTGATCTTTCTACGGTTGAGGTGTGTAGTAACGTTTTGCTTTAGTCCGAGGCAAAAAAGAGTTGTTCGATAATAACGGGTGAAAAGAACCCGTAAACCTAATTCTCAGTTTTCTTTTACAAAAGATTATGCGAGGAATAATTTTAAAGAAAACTCTGTCTTGTTCACTTTGAGTACATTTCATAATTTGAACTAAACAACTAACCAGGCGACCAATCAAGCTTATGAGAATCCTCTTTTTTCAGCTAAAAGCACCATTAACAGACCCGTGGACAGGACAAATTATATATGGCCAACATTATTTAAGTGGGCTTCAAAAATGTGGAAAGCAATTAGATAAAATGTGTGCTTTAAAATCATATTGTGCTTCTGAAAGTGTTTTTCTTTAACGGTGACCATGAGTCACGAGTACTGAAACTACTATATTTGGAAGCTTAATACGTTACTTTGTTTTGTAATATAGATACGAACTGGCACGTGCTCTGAACAATTAGACAAGGTGTGTTTTATTGTTTTGCATGTGTAAAATCTATATCATAAAGCAAATGAAGAAACCTACAGCAGTGTAGTACACTGTGATATAAAACACTCTGGACATTTCAGAACAATCGGGAAATGTAGGAAACACTCACCTGTGGCTTGTGTTTTCTACATTTCTCTTGTGTACTTTGTTGGTTTTGGTTCTAATTTATAACATTTCATATGATAAATTATTTCTAACTTGGCTGAAAAAAGGTTTGGGGGTTGTTGTTGCTGTTTCGGCTCTGAATAAGTGTGTAGCTTGAATATTAAGTTCCAGAGCATGAATAAAGCAACATTTTAAAAAATCAAACTTAAATTTTTTTTAAGTGTGAGCATAGATATGGTTTTGTCTCAACTTACATATATATTGAACTATTTGCTTTGGCTTTAAATTCCTTTGGCAGGAAAAAAAGCACCAAAAATTTAAATAGCAAACATTTCTCAAATTAAGTATAATCAAACCAAATAACTTAATCAGCAATGATTTGAATGGCATTTTGGTACAGAGTTTTACTGGTCTGCTAAACATAATATACATTTACTTAGTTGTCTGGATGCATCCAAGTTTCCCACCTATTTTTGCATCATAATAACAGTGGTTTAAGGCTTTGTTCTGTGATTAAGTGAAAAAAAAACACTAAATATACCATCACTGTCTACTCAGAATTTGAGAGCAATCTAGCAGAATATATTTCCTAATTTCTTGAACTAGATAATATCTCGATGATTTCTCTTGTATAGAGCTTTCAAGAACACTCTCAATAACTTCCTGATTTCATGTATAATACTGCATTTTACTTGTCTTTTTCTACTCCACAGAAACGTTATGCACAAAAATATGTGGATATCACCAATGGTCATGAAGAATTAATTCAGAACGATGTCACTACTAAGGTTACCAGAGACACTAAATCACCACAGTGTTATTACTACAAAAAGAGTCATGTTATGTTTCATAAATAAAATAACTTTCTCTTCAGAAAGACAGGCAAGACATAAACTAAATGCTTTTTTCTTAAAAAAAAATTCTCTGCCAGCTTCTTTAAGGTTATTTAATCTGTTCCCTTAAATTGGACAAAATGCGTTTTCCGTAGCAAAAACTCTTAACATCCACTATGTCACTGTCTTTTTTGCTTACCTGTTAAACACAGTTTTAAATGTTTTTGGGAATATGCTCAGACATTGCGGGCAAATGGCACCTGGCAAATTAAAGCCCCAAGTAAAAACCAGGTGTGACTTTTGGTGCATGTTTAGGGCAGCTCTGAGACAATTTAGCTTCCTAGAGCCCCTTTAGACTTAATATCTGACCGTCTTCGCAAGAACATGCCTGTCAGCTTTTCGCCTGGGTTCGGGTGCAAAGGCCTAGCTGGTAATTCTAAACCCAGGGGGAGCTCCATCAAGGCTGGGTCAGGTGGATGGCCCAGTCCATGGGCTATCTGTTGGTGGCTTGCTGGGGGCCAGCGGTCAAAAGCAGGGGGGAGGGATGGGTGTCTTGTACGTACACCTCCACTTAGTTAGACTTGGCCATTTGAGTGCCAAATAATGTTGTCATTGACTGTGCTTGTCGAGTTGTTTCAGCTAGCTTGAGTGTTCTGTACTGACATGGCACCCTGCTGGAGACGTCCCTGTCATGTGCTTGCGTGGAGGGTATTCTCCTAGCCATGGGAGTGGTCAGATCTCTTCTGGCCACTGGGATTGTCCTAGAGTCATCTGCGGGCATGTTTTTGGGAATACGGTCACATTTTGATGGCAAAAGGGACCTGGCAGGACCAGGTGTGACTTCTAGTGTATGTTTAGGCCAGCTTTGAGACAATTTGGCTTCCTGGAGCCTATTTGGACTTGATATCTGACTGTTTTCGCGAGAGCATGCCTGTGAACTTTTCGCCTGGGTTCGGGCACAGCTGTCAAAAGCAGGGGGAAGGGGAGGGTGTCATGTATGTACACCTTCATTTAGTTAAACTTGGCCATTTGAGTGCCAAATAATTTTGTTATTGACTGTGTTTGTTGAGTTGTTTGAGCTAGTTTGAATGTTGTGTGCTGACATGGCACCCTGTTGGAGAAGTCCCTGTCATGTGCTTGTGTGGGGGGTATTCTCCCCAACCATTGGTGTAATCAGATCTCTCCTGGCCACTGGGACTGTCCTAGAGTCATCTGCGGGCATGTTTTTGGGAATATGGTCAGATAAAGAATAAGGTTAATTTTCTCAATAGTGTTGCTGTTGTAACATACAAAATAAACAATTTTGCATCATATGACAGTTCCATTGCCAAAATGATTGAATATTGGGCAGGGTAGATAAGCAAACAATTTATCTAACCTGATAATCTTGATAAAATTATTTTCTTTAGCTAGAAATTGACTGAAAAATGTGCAATGGAAAGTACAAGAAAAATACCATCTGCTTTGGCCATTTGTGACATTTCAGCAAAGGCAGCACAGATATGGCCTTCCAGCTCACAATGGTGGAATTCCTTATACTCATTGTATTTCTTCTCAAGACCAGCTGACGCGTTTGTCTTGCAGGTGCGGCTCATACTAGCTTTGGTGGTTCCAAACTCACTTCCTGAATCTGATTTATAAAACATTTCAAACTCCATCTACAAAAAAGAAATACTAAATTATTGGATAGCTAATCCCGAGAGTTTGCCATCATAACACTAAAAGAAAAATCAGAATGCTGGTCTTAACAAGTAGAAAAAGTAGGTCCGCAATGCGTACTTGGGGTCTTATGCTTAATTTTATTCCTTTCGGTTGGAATGCCGTTCTCAAATAACAATTTTTAAAGACAGAGCGGGCAAAATTTGAGGTGTTGGAAATATGATTGAATGTGGTCTTCGATGTTTGGCACACTGTACACACAAGTACACCTATCTTCTCAACTGAAACTAAACTAAGGAGAAAGGCAAGTTAAAAGAACAACATCTATACCAATTAATATCAGATATGCAAACACCATCGCAGTTATGATTTACATTGTTTAAACTTGATGAATTATTGGTGAGTTTGAGAAAATTGTTTGAAAATGTTCCCAAAAGTGAATTTTTAAGAGACATATACATTGGGCATTTGTTTGATATCAAGAGTAAAAATAATGAACAATGTATTAAATCGCATTACATTGCACTGAATGTACATTCTGGCAGACCTGGATTATTAGTTAAGTGTAACCTCATTATAACAGTAAACGGCAAATACACTTTTTTGTACAGAATTAATATCTTGTGCCACTTTATAGGCTTGATCCAATAAACATATTCTGAGTATAGCATCTTCTATTTGATTGTAAATTTTAACAATAAATAGGTGAACATAATTGCAAAACACCATACACTGCTTACCAGTGTGCTTCGGTCAGTTCCTTGAGTTGTGGCCAGCAGACACAGTGGTTGTTGGATTAGTGTTATTAAATACTGACTTGTGTTAGTGTTATTAAATACTGACTTGCAAGAGGCTGATGCAATGTTGCAGGATTTTGTTCGCCTAATGGCAGTGCTGTATGACACAACAAAATGTACCATGAACATTCATATTCTTCAACATTTGGCAAGTTATGTTGCCTGGCAGGGTCCCCTCTGGGTTAACAGTTGTTTTGCATTTGAACACATGAATGCTTTATGAAGCCCCTTGTCCATGGAACTCACCATGCGAAGGAACAGATAGGATGTGTCCTTGGCCTTTCTCGATAATTTATGCATAATTCCTGTGAGTGTTATCAGATGAAAATGCATACTGATACACACTGGTAGGGTCTGGGTAGTATCCCATTTTCCCAACGCAGTTGAACATAATTAAATACAAAAATTGTAAAGCAAATTCATTTTGGTCAGTTCTCAGTTCAAGTACACTCTTTTTTATAAGTACATATTTTATAAGAATATTGAGGCTGGAATTTGCAAAATTTTAAAATAAGAATATTCAGCCTGGGCCGGAAAAACAACAGTCCATATGATTCTCTTATTGTGCTTTAAAGAACTTATTGACCACACTGAAATGAAAGAAAGATTTAGTGTGCAGATATTAACGATGATCGTGATTTTGTTCTTAACCTCTCTTTATATAAATTATTTTTCAACTTAATAAATTATTCACCAAGCATGGTGGTCAGTCGTTTGTTAAATATTAATTGTATTCTTTTATAAGTTACAAATAAACAAATCATGGAATAAATGCATACGTTCCGAATTATAAATATTTAAGGAAGAACCAAGGTACCCAACAGATCCTATTCAAGGCTTAAGCCAACATTCTCGGCTATTTTTTTGGCAGATCAACTCCACCTTGAGCAAATGTTAAGGAAGTTAAGTCTGGGAATGTAAACTCTCCTTTTATTATTAACATACTCAGGCAAGTGGACCCATGGTGATGCTTTAAATTGCAGATCGTATCAGCATGCAATAATATACCCTGACTGGAGAGACCATTTAGATGGCCTCATGCAGTTAAGTAATATTACAATGACTAAACGACCTGAGTTTTCATATTTTATTGCCATCTGATCACACTGTGATCACATAGTAGAGAAAATGTGATCACAGTCGGAGGATGTGATCACACTGTGATCACACCATTAAGCAAGATGATCACAAATTTTAGCGTTATCACAGGTGTGATCATATGCTTTTCACTGTGATCACAAAATATTTTTACTGGGGGAACATCTATCCCACTCCTACTCAATAGCACCTTCATTGACAAAGTACTCTGAAAACCACTCCCTTACTCGTTTCACCTCTGTGGTTGCATTATGTCCTCTTGAAGGCACCTGCAGAGAGAGAAAAGACTCCGAAGCACCATCTTGTCTCCACAACCCAAGCACTAGTTTGCCATCTTCCTTCTCTGAATTACTTCAACCAGCTGGAAAGTAAACATTTTTAGAAATGCTGCTCCCGAGAAAGTTATGGAGGGTCTATGCTGTGATAACAATTTGTTGTATTGTTTCTGGTTGTATTTTCATGATTGTTTTGAATACATGCCAGTGGTTTGCAAGGATCCCAAAACAATTTTCAGAGATTCATCTTGCATGGCTGCGACAGTTGTTGTAAACTCTGTTCTGTATGCCAAGCTCATGTTGGGGATATGGTTTCATAAAGTATGGTTTCAATGCAAATGCATCGTCACCTACTAGAACAAATGGAAGAGCATCTGTGCTACTGGATAAGAGTAAGTTCCTAAGTTCTTATTTTTAATGCTAACTTAGTATTCTTATTTTTCTTTAAGTTATTTTCCCTCTTAATTAAACAATGCTTTGTCGACAACTGGTACTATCACTACTTGTATTTTTTCTTCATACTTTCAATTTTATATTTATATGTACATGTACATCTCTTTTTTTTCCTTCTCCCTCTTCTTTTCTTTAATTTTTCTACAAACGATCTAAGGCATAATAATTATTCTTTGTAACTACTCAGCTTGTTTAGTTCTTACTATTCTGAGTACTTTTTTTGCTTATTGAAGTTAAGCTTATTTTTGCTGTATAATATCTTATGTAGAAAGCAAAGTAAATGGTTGTTGTTGTTGTGGCACTGTCATCTGCTATGGCTCCTGCAAGACTACACTTGTTCCAGACCCCCATCTGATATACGGTCATTGGTACCAACATCAGCGTACAAGCATTGGTAGTCTGGACCAGACACTGCCATCAGAACAACAGAATGGGTGGGTTTATAATTGTAAAAATATAAACCCATGTTAGATCGTTGCTACATTACAATGTGTTTGCCATCAATGGCTCTAATGCAATTGGGGTACTGCCATTTCGGCTGGAAAGTGTGAGCAGTAGCTAGCCATTCCTCAGAAGAGGAAGGCACTTGTAGAAAATGATTACCAAGGTGTTTGGCAATTGCAGAACAAACTTCTTGTTGCGATGAAGTTATCACCTCATTGTCACCAAAGATCTGCTGAGGTGTTATGACAGCGTCGTTGTACCTTGAAAAAAAATCAAACAAGCAAACAATCACAGCTTTATTCAAAATTACTAATTTCCATGAATGTTGTTAGCACACTAATGTTATTAGCTTGTAATAAACCTTTTTAACTGTCAACTATAGTTGAACTGAAGATCTCAGAATAATACTGCCATCAATGATGATGATATATTGAAGCAAATTAAAATCTTTTATGGAGATCTGTACAGCTCTCAATTTTCCTGTTCCCAAAAACTATTCGACAATTTTGTTGAAAATGTTGTTTTACCACAATTGTCTGAAGTCGATAAAAATACTTTGGAAGGTGAATTAACTGTTGAAGAATATTTTCAGATTCTCAAAACGTTCAGCAATGGGAATTCTCCTGGGGAAGACAGTTTCACAATCCACCGTACGGAAAAAGATGGTGTTGCGCGTGGAACTCTGGGTAAATTGGCCAAATTGGCTTGAGGTGATGTTAACAAACATGGCCGTGGGTTGAGAAGGTCACCACATTGTGCTAAATGAAAATGACATTTACGGGGGTAAGTTAACTAACTAAGACAGAAGCTATAAGATGGTTGAAGTGTAGGAGTTGTCATAATTTAAGCAACCTGACCTTGAAAGAGCTGAAAAACAAGTAAGTTTTCAAGTTGCTTTGCAACATTGTTTCACTGTTGTAACTTTGATGATTAATTGACCACTAAGTTTACTTGAATTTGACAAGGTTCTTTCTGTCAGTGGCCATGAAGAATTCAGGTATACATCAAATATGGCTGGGACAAGATGTCACTTGTGGACCCAGAGGGTAAAGTGTCCGAACAAAGAAGACATGAGGTCCAAAGTAAGTTTGAGAAACTGGCACAATGTTTACTTGATGTTGAGGGAATCCCCACGGGGAGCTGGACGACCTCTTTATAAGATGTCCCTGCGTTAACACACGGAGTTGTTGAAGATTTCTTTAGACAGACCAATGACAAAAGGCACATCACTGAGGGATATGCATTCTCAAAAATGACAAAAATTTGAGACGTCGGGAAAACCAATAAGACTTAACTTGCTGCCTGATCATGACATGTTTTTGTTGGAGGGACACACCAGGCCAGCTACAAAGCAAGCCGAAAGTATTTCCATGGGGAAAGGAATCTATTCTTGTTCCCTTTTACTCAGCAAGGAGACTGGAGAAACTATTGCCACTAAGGATAAGTCTTGTGCTACTGGAAAAGGTAGTTTTTGTAAACACATCACAGCTCTGGCTTACAAGCTTGTCGAAGCTAAAATGTCTGGGGCCACAGAACTGGTGAAGCCAATCAGCTGCACAGATGTATGCCAGCAGTGGGGCTGCTGTCGATAAAAGCTCAACACGACCCAGAAAAAGAAGCAATGAAACGGAATCCATTGCATGAAATTGTATTTGAGAAGCACATCCTCACCAGAGATAATTTTGGGGGCAGAAAATGCAAGCTACCCTTGGAAATAAATTGCAACTACAACTCAAGACCCAAGGGTGAATCGGCAGTAGACCAAAAGCATGTTGATACACTGCGTGAAGAACTTTCTAAATCTAATTACCAACATGCGATTTGCAAGTTCCTGTCATACCATCCCGAAGAAAGCTGTAGTGCTGGGCCACCAAAAGTGTCATCTGATATAGAGAACACGCCCACCCCTATTGCATCCCCACTGCAGAAATCCGAGGACTGGTTCCGTGAGCAAATCAGAAAAGTGACATCTTCAGAAGCACTGGCATTTATTGGGCTACAGGGAAGAGAAGAGTTTGTGGAAACATGGGACTGTATTGTAAACAAAAAAGAAGAACCACCTAAGAACTTCAGAAACTTTCAAAGAGGAATCAAGTTCAAACCTTCTGCTGTCAAATGTTTCAGGGCTAATAGTGGTGCTGAGGTGAAAGAATGTGGGATGTTCCCACAGACACCAGACAGGACATTCCAGGGGAAGACATGCAGAGAACTGGTGGAGGTAAAGACTGGCATCAGAATTGTCCTATCTGGGCTGTGTTTACTGGAAGTAAAGACATGTGCTGAAGGATGTACACAACCACTGTATGCACACTGGAGTCACTGGAGCTCATGTGTGCCAGGTGGAGCTACAACGAGAGTGTGCTAACAGCAATGTCTGCATACTTCAATCTTTTGTTCATGAATCAAAGAAATCTAGATATTTCTTAATACGGAAAAATATTAGTTTTGTTAATTGTTTTCTCCAAGTCTGTAGTGCAATTCTTGGCAACAAGTCCTTAACACATATTTACCATGACAACCATAATCACAAACTTAAAGTGTTGGAAGGGCATGTCCCACAATTTGAGAAATTGTTAGCCTTAAGACAATGGGCAACTGCTTTTGCAAAAAGCTGTTGTGAAGTAAAGTTTGTTTCCTAGAGTGCACAGAGCTGTACAGAGTGTACAGAGCAATCCATAAAATTATGGTCAAGGTTGACGTTCTAGACAAATTACTTCCAGGCCATTTTTAAGGTAAATATCAAACATTTATTGTAATTAGCACAATTTCTGTGGTAAGCAAGACCTCATTATTAAATTGAGATACTCTATATCATGTGTGTATAAGAGTAGTAATTTAATGATTTATATTTACATATTTATGCATTACTGATAAATTTATGTGCGACAGAGAAAATTGTTATGTGATTACAAGTTGCACTCCACAGCATTCCACAATTCTAGATGTTAGACTCAACACAGAAAATGTGAATAAAAGGTCTGCTTACATTAGTTGTCACAGCAAGGCTATGGCATTTCATTGCGGACAAAAATAAACCTAAAAAAAAAGTGACTTACCTGGAGAAATAAATAGTGATATTAAAAACATGTGCTCGAATAAGCAAAATGCTACTTTAAAACAAAAAATAATGGTCCAGGATAATAAAAAAATGGGGTTTTAGATTGAAAAATAAAAAAATTAACCTAAAAGAAAGATGACTGGAGAAATAAACGGTGAGATTAAAAGTGTGTGGTCGAGCAAATGAAATTTTGCTCCAAAAAAAGTAATGGTCCACAAGAATAAAAAATTGTGGTTTTAGGTTTAAAAATTGATGAAAAAATATGGCCAACACAAAAGTGCAGTGAAGCGGAAAAATTAAAATCAAAAAAAAAAACTAGTCGAGAGGAAGCGGAAACTGATTAGCGCTTCAACTGGATGTAATAGGGCATATCCTTATATGGCATCACAAGAAGTGCTACTCTTAGAATACGGGAATGTGAGAATTTCACCGCGCGGGAACTTCTATATGAGAATTTCCACAAGCTGCAAACAATGGCTGGCAACGTGCAACCTGCTAGTTCTGTACAAGAAATCGTGAACACGGTCATCAACAACTTGAGGAACTTGCCGCGACAAGAAAATGCAGTTCAAACCGCAGCATCAAATGCTAACACCAGAAACGAGGTATCAGTGACTTCTGAACTGAACCGGGCCTTCCGAATACCAACCATGATTGAGATGTATGCGCTAGTGTTCGGGACAGAATCATTCTACCCTTACCTGATCAGCAAACAGTTTGTTGCTCGGTTGGATCACCGATCATTGGTGTGGCTTCAGACCTTTAAGCAACCTAAGCCATAGGAAGCTAGATGGGTTAAGTACCTACAGCAGTTTAACATGAAAATAGAACATCGGGCTGGTTGTCTACACGCCAATGCCGACGGCCTTTCTTGTCGACCTTGGCCAGCAAACGATGTGGCTGACATGCTGGAGGACACAGAGAATTCTCCTGCTCCAGTGATTGTTGGAAACACAACCAGAAGTGATGCCACAACTTCTGCAGAGAGGACCCAGTCAGAATGCAAACAAGGCCCCCCACCGTGGTCCAATGATCATCTTAAACGAGAGCAACCCAAAGACAAGCATCTGAATGCAGCACTGCAGTGGCTGAAGGCAGGCAAGAGACCCCCTAAACAAGAAATGGCAGGGGTCGATCGACACATGTGGTCTCTGTGGAGTCAGTATGATCGTTTGGTGTTACAGGATGAAGTGTTGTACCGGCGATGGTTTGATGAGAAGACAGGGCGTGAGAGCCTCCAGTTGTGTGTTCCTCAGCATTTAAAGGGAGATTTGCTTCACGAGTTACATGACCTGTGTGGACACTTGTCAGTGCTCAAGACTACCGACAATGTGCGGAAACGCTTCTACTGGTTTGGCCATACTGCGGATATTGAGCTGTACTGTCAAACATGTCACACGTGTGGCTCCAGAAACGGACCAATTCCCGAGCAAGGGCACCCGTGCAATCCATTAAGACAGGTTATCCATTGGAGAGGATCCAGATTGACATTCTCGGACCACCTCCTGAGACCAATAGAGGAAGCAAGTATGTTGCTGTTGTGGTGGATATGTACACAAAGTGGCCTGAAGCGTATGCCTTGCCGAATCAAGAGGCTGAAACAGTAGCGCAAGCAGTCATGGACAACTTTGTATGCCGGTTCGGTTGCCCTCATGGAGTACTTAGCGACCAGGGCCGTAACTTTGAGTCAAGGCTATTCCGTGGATTGTGTGACTTGATTGAGTCTGTCAAACAAAGGACAACTCCATACCATCCTCAATGTGATGGGGGTGCAGAACGGCTTATCCGTACGGTTACCAGTGTTAATTCCAAGATTGCAGAAGAACAAGAGGAATGGGATCAACATCTTCCCAAGGTCCTTTTAGCTTTGCGAGCATCAACCCATGAAACAACAGGGTTTTCGCCCAGTATGCTTATGTTTGGCAGGGAAATGAGGCTACCTATTGATGCAATGAGAGTCACGCCTCCATCGGAAGAACCTCCTCACTATCCATCTTTTGTGAAGAAGCAGTGTGAAATCCTTAAGGGGGTACAAGACCGAGTGGAGAAAAATCTGGAGGGCAGTCTACGTCACCAGAAGGACGTCTACGATGCATGTTGTAAGCGAAAGTCAAGGCCATACAAAGTTGGTGATCTGGTGTGGTTTGAGGAGAAGGCCATTCCCCGGTGGGTGCACCGGAAGTTCTTTCCTCCCTGGTCCGGACCTTGGCGGATCGTCAAGGTGATATCAGCTTTCACCTACAGAATACAGTGTGAGGAAGTTGCTCCCTTGTGGGCGAGGCGCAAGACGAGATTGATTGTGCACTTTAACCGTCTTAAACCATACCGCACGAGACCCGCTCTACTTCAGCCGTCATTGCATGATGTCGAGGAGGACAGAAACCTACCTACAGATCCAGATGTTGGAGAACAAGCTGTTATGAGGTCCCCACTCACCATGGGCCCAGCCCCGATGGAGAATGCTGCAGTTATTAGTGATGAGCCTGATGCTCGAGTACGACGTTCAGCAAGGAGCTGCTGCTCCCCTACCTGGATGAGAGACTTCCTCTTAGGGAAGGACTTTGATAACGCCCTTCCTCCTCTAGGGAGGGGGGTGTGTAACGTTGCTAAGAGACATCTAGTACCAGCCCTTTGCGGTTGGAACCACGTGTGTTGTTGTTGTAAGTCGGATTAGGTCGGCCATTACGCATAGTCGTTGTATAGGGTTTTCAAGAGTAAAATAAAGAGTTGTTATAGCTGTTACAAATGTATTTCCCTATTTAGTAGCCCCCTACCCAGTACCTGCCTTACCCTCTCTTCCACTCTCCTGGAAAGTAACAAACTAAGAAAGCCTTCAGAGGTCATGAATTATTTTTTCAGACCAATTCAGTTCTGCTGAGTTGACCCCAGGTTTTAGTATAGATGCACTAATTGCCATTACGCATAGTCGTTGTATACGGTTTTCAAGAGTAAAATAAAGAGTTGTTATAGCTGTTACAAATGTATTTCCCTATTTAGTAGCCCCCTACCCAGTACCTGCCTTACCCTCTCTTCCACTCCCCTGGAAAGTAACAAACTAGAAAAGCCTTCAGGGGTCATGAATTATTTTTTCAGACCAATTCAGTTCTGCTGAGTTGACCCCAGGTTTTAGTATAGATGCACTAATTGCCACCCAAAAGTGTATAGCTGTTGTAGTTAATTTTTTTCTCCGTGTAAATGAATGGTAATGGCTGTAAAATGAACGAGGGCTAAAAATTACCTGAGAAAGAAAAATTAACTTCAATATAGCCCCCCACCCCAGACAAAATGGCCCCTAGGAAGAGCTGAAAGTATTTTACACGTATAATCAGATTTTCATTTGGTTCATTGACAGGTGACAACAACCAGGAATCAAACTGCAGTGAACTTGCAGTCATTCCAAAGTTGAATGACCTCATTCAATTTATCTGTGGACACCCCCATGTTCCAAAAGGCGGTGACTTAATTAAAGTCAGATTTACAAGAGCATTTCTACCCAATGCTTAGTCTTGTTTTAATACTATAAAGTTACCTAGGCACCACCAAGACTATCTCAGTTTTAGGAAGGCAATGAATGTTGCTGTAAACTGCCAGAACCAAGGTTATGGTCGTGGCTAAAATGAAAGGACATCCCATGTTTGATTCCTTATCAAAGTATGATTAATATTACAGTTACAGAAAAAAACGAAATACAAGGATTGATTTCACTCACATAATTATTGTTGTAACTTTTGTACTCATTGACAATGTAATTGTGAAAGTTATGTCAGCCAGTCCATGTTTTCATCTTAACACGTTGGGTTAGTGTTAACAATTTCAATCAAGCTTTCATATAAGTGTCAGCCTGAAAGACCTATTTCAATGGTTTCAACCTCTTGCCTCAGAGTGGCATTTGTTATAAAATGTTCAGTGCATGTGCACTAGTTTTCAAGAATAATAACTTCTAAAATGTTTTCTCTTCACATGCAAAATGTTTCCTTTTTACATCACTGTATATGCATGTCTATCTTTGACTCCATAAATATTGTTACAGTTGCTGGAAATGTAGTGTACATGTAGTGAACTCTTTATTGATAAGGTGTATGTCCTGGAGGGGGTGGAAGGGGGCCTCCCTTATAATATATTGGTTACACATACATGGGTGTACATGACTTTTTACAGTGTTTCGTTTTTAACATTTTAGTCTTGAATAGGGTATGATAATAAACAGAGTATCATTTTCCTGGAAGTCAACCTGTGATTTTATTATGGATGTATGTTTCATTTACCTAACACCAAAAAGAAAAAGAACTAAAAGTGATCTAACTTGTCTGGAACAGATTATCGGTTTACTTTATTGAATCTGGAATGGCGTTGCAAAATAACCAATTAGTGGTCTTGTACAGGGTAACCATAATAGTTTTAATGGCACTTCAGTACACCCCACCCCCACCTTCCAGGTAAAGTATTGGTGTTATCAATGTCCTGCATCCTTTTTGTGTCATAACTGTAACTGCCTCAGTGAGTACAAGTCGTGTATTACACGCACATCAATTCAAAGGTGAAGGTGAAGATTGAAATGCAAGATGTTCAAAGATACCAAGTCCACTGCATGTAAGGAACATATTAACATATCTCACTCTTAAACAATACTGTCACTCAGCTTATTAAGCAGAGGCATCAATAAAGGAATGGATGATTTCCAAGGCCATCAGGTAAGAGAAAATTACATTTTGAGATTCATCTCTAGATTCATTGATTGAATTTTGAACAAGGTGCAATTGGTCTGCACTCAATTGCAAGGCTAAGGGTGGAACACTTATGCGGTATTCCTCTGCCTCGGGAACAGGGCCTTCCTCATCTATGCCATAGTTGGAATAGTCTGTAGAAGCACCCAATAGATCTTGAACGGCAGCAGTGTAGTTGGATTGCTGTAAAGTGACCATCCCGCTTACCCACAACTGCCGAGGGGAAAAGTTTGTTTCAGTTGTGACAGGATGACTATTCCACTGAGCAGTAAACTCATCAAGGGCCTGGTTAATTAAATCTAGATAAACAAGTTGCAAACAGTACAGATGTACCTCATTGGTCGAGCAGAGGAATCCATTTCTTTCAAGATACAGAATATATTCAGAAATCTGGAAATTACTATTCGATTGACATCCCTCCATAGTCGTTCGATTCTCTGGTTATGGATTGAAGTACCAGTGACAATGCTCCCACGATTAAGCCCTCTTGTCTCTAGCATGTATCTTGCAACTTCAAAGTTCTCCATCCCTAGGTCACAGCAAACCCGAGAAGGGAGGTTGTACTTTGCAACTGCTTCTTGAAAATAGTTTAACACAGTTGTTGCTCTGTTATTGGTTGATGGATGGAGAAAAACAATAAGGCGTGAATAGCCATCTATACCCCCATGAATGACTATGCGAAAAGGTTCAATCAATTTATGATTGCCGTCAATGTGCCTGGTGAAAAAACAAAGAAAAGACTTTAGTATATAAACTTCATATCAAACAGATTGGGGGAGGGGGTTCAGATTTTGTACACCACACTGTCAAGGATTGGTCAGCGGCATAGAAGAATCATAAAGTGGAATGTAGTTCTTTCTAAATGTCTTTATATGGCGGGTCTTTTTTAGTAAATGTGGTAACAATCTAAGCTTACATTTAATTTTACCGAAACATTTCTGTAAATCCTCACCCTCCAAGTGCATAAAGTCGGAAGTGAAATAGCAAAGCTTACCACAAGGAATTTGGGCAGGGAACATTGTAGCTACCACGTATTATCCTCCTTGCGTTTCTCGGGGTGGTTGTAACAGGATCTACCTTTCGTAGGGACTGAAGCACGCGCATTCTCTGAACTACCAACCCGCGTTGTCTCAGTGATCCCTGGACCATTCTAAGGCCCGCTGATGGAGTTACTTCCTGTAGTTGGTGGATCAAGTTGTCTATCTCAGTATCTGATATGTTTGAAAATTCTCTTCCAACGACACGCATGCCAAATTCATGTTGTCGTCGTCGCAAAGTTCTATCCAAAACTCTTAAAATCCGAGCAATATCGTTCCAGCAGAATCCACAATCTCTGTGAAGTGCATCCAGTTACTCGCGAGATATTGCTAGCCAAGGACGACCTTGTGACTCGGATCGTTCAAGATGAAGAATCCCATTTTGCCCTTCATTCTCATCTTCTTCAATCCAGTAGACAAGGCAACATTGCTGAAATTGAGCTCGTAGACTACTTGTTTGGTTGAGCAGGTGGTGTAATTGGGCTATGCAGGTTTGTTTGGAATTTGCTTGCCCATACACCTCAGAAAAACAGGTTATCAACGTTGACAGTGTTTGTTCGTATTCTTCTAATCGATGAACCAAAAATTCTGAGGTCTCACAAGATGCTGAATTGATCTGTTCCTCTGAACTTTCTATCAGCCTTCTCAAGGAGAGAAAGAAGTCTTCAAAATTTGGAAGCCAACACGCCATTTTGTTTCTGACCGCGCACACGTAGCCAAAGCACCACTTCCTGTAATGCCATATAAGGATATGCCCTATTACATCTGGTTGAAGCGCTAATCAGTTTCCGCTTCCTCTCAACTAGTTTTTTTTCCTCTCGACTATTTTTTTTTGCGATGTTTATTTTTCCGCTTCACTGCACTTTTGTGTTTTTGGAGCAAAATTTCATTTGCTCGACCACACACTTTTCATTTCTCCAAGTCAGTCATCTTTTTTTTAGGTTTATTTTTTTAGGTTTATTTTTTTTATTATTAAATCTAAAACCACATTTTTTATTATCCTGGACCATTATTTTTTGTTTTAAAGTAGCATTTTGCTTATTCGAGCACATGTTTTTAATATCACTATTTATTTCTCAGGTAAGTCACTTCTTTTTTTTTGTTTTTTTTAGGTTTTAGGTTTTTTGTCCGCAACGATACGCCATACAAGGCTGAATATTACAATTTTAGCCCAGGCTGAAATTTCAACAAAGGTGTCTGGCTGGGATTTCAGTTTCAGTTGATGCAATTACATGGCAGAATTCAGCCCAGGTTAAAAATTTCATTTCCTAGCCAAAAGAGGTGTAGGGGAAGGGAGATTTTGTATGTGATCAGCTTTAAGCCATCTCTAGCATCTTGTCCATCCCCTCAGGAATGAACTTTCCTTTGTAAAGAAATCTTATTATTATCTGTGAGGTACTACTGTACATGTATTTTCTCTGTGAAATGAAATCTGGGCCTATTTAAATAAACACCCAAGCATTTAATTAATTGAGATCCCAGCAGAATTATTTGAGGTCTGGAATTCATTTGACATTGGTCTTCCACAATTGAATATCATCAATTTAAGTACAAACATTGATTAACAAGATTGTGTCTATACTAAATAAACAAGGGATGCTGTTGCTGACATTGTGGTTTTGTTTGGTGAAACTTTTTGTCAAATTTTTGCCTTAAATACAGTAAAATTTATGTAAAATTGGTGAGAACTAAAGCTGATTTAAAAAATATGAAAGTACCCTTGTTTAATAAATGCAGGCCCTAAATAAATGGGATCAGTATCTGGGGAGCTGCGCACCTACCCCTTTCTAACCCAACATGTTATAATAAGTTAATAAGTTAGTGTTACAGTTGGGTTAGGGGAGGGGTACATACAAAATTGCCCAGATACTGATATTGATCTAATAAATGCCAGGTTCAAATGAACACTGGGTCTACAAGGCCTTAGCGTGAAATGAATGTTCACAGCATCTAATCAAGAAAATACTGTATGTAATAAATGCATTGATGCCTTTGCATATTAACCATGGTGAATTATTCCTTACTGAGAATGCTTTATCTAAATCTGAACTATTATATTTAGAATTAAATGTTATTTTTTTGTAAAATGTAAAGTCTCTGCTTCATAATAGCCAAGTATTACATATACTGTGCTTCAAGGGACGGAGAAAATTACTACTTCGAAGCCTTCCTTGCATACCTTAAAAGCAAATTATCTATAGAGAAGAGTAAATGCAAATTACAAATCAATCTATGAATACAACTCACAAAGCTCCATGACACGAACACGTGTGTGTTTCTGTTTCCAGTTTCTTTTCTTTTTGTTTTGCTCTAGAGCGTGTTGTTTTATTTTTATTGTCATTTTTCAATATTTTTTCCTTTTTCTTGACTGTTTTCACTGTTTTTTCTTTGTATATTTTAAACATGCAAAATAGTATTGTAAACATAATAATAGCCCTTCTGTCATTTGTATTCGCGTATCGTAAATTGTCAGTCAGTTTTAATTCCTTTATCTGCTAATTATGTCTTGTATAAGTATTGTTACAAGTCCTCATATTTAAATAAAATTATGCATTACTAAAAAAAAAAAAAAGCTGTGGTAAAGAAAGCTCTTTGAAAGCAAAAAAATGTTAAGAATTTCCCAGACATGCTTTGTTGCACAACAGCATGTTCAAATTATTTCTTCATGCTAAAAGCGAAAGCTTGAGTTTCTACTGACCATTTCTGCCTGTCCAGAACTCCACAGTCTGTAATTCATCTATGACTATCAATTCAACTTGTTAGGGGACCTTTGAAGATCTGTCTTTGAGGTTCTTCTTGAAGTCATTGCCATGTGCCTTCTCTGCTGATGCAAACAGACATGCCACAGGATTGCTGCTAAAATGGTCATTTACATCTTGTAGTGAAGCACAGGTCAAACCGAGAGGTTTTCCTTCCTTAACCTGGTCTTCAATCAGACCTATCAACAGGCAAATAATTAGAATCACACCGTTCGGATACTCTCCTCAAATCTTCTTCTGTTCAATCACTGTGGAGAACAAATCAAAAAAAACTTTTACTGAAACCAGTCGGCATCACTGTGAAAACATCCCTCCCCTCCAGTAAACAATTCACAGCTATTTTCTGCTCTAGTTTTATTTCAAAACGTAAGTTAGAATGAATCGAAAGCTTGAGAAACGCTCCTTGAACAAAGCCTACAGACGGTTCACGTGATATGAAATGCAGTTAGGTTGCACTGGTTTCTGTAATCTGTCACTTTTTACCAATCTGATCGCTGTGTGGAATTAAAAAATTAATAGCTCCCATGCAGGCTCACTTTTCCTCACCCCATTCTTCTTGCCAGCTCCTTTGCCCACAATACCCTACCCAATGAAGTGAGCCTGCTTGCAGGCAATTACAGACAAAAACAATGCAACAAACTAGTTAACATACAACTCTAATTGAGAGAGTTAATTGAGGTGAAAAGATTTTTCATCTGATGGAAGACAAACAAAACTATAAAAGAACTGAAATGGACCCAAGTCGCTGTGTCAGTTACATTGCTATCGAAATGGGAGAAAAAATTGCTCATATCAACTGGAAATGTGGCCAGTATTTAGAAATTTTTCTATGAAGTATTATAGATCCTTCCTCGTTACATAAGGGGCAGAAAGTTAAGGTACTGTGGGGCACAAAAACTAAAAAAAAATTAACTGCTGTTGTAATCCATTGTAGATAAAGAAGCTACAGCAACAGCAGAAGTACAGTATAAGTAAGAGTGCCGCATCTGATTTTGGCTCATATAGCATAAGAATCCTTTGGTTCATAGCAGCCATGTCTCTCTCCGTTTTGCACTCTCCGTCAGAGCGTCTCTGCACTTTTTCATCCCTAATCCCGTTTCTTTGCACTTGCAACACGCTCAAGCGTGCATATCTCCATCTCATTCAAAAAATAATGTGTTATTCATCATAGGAAGCAGACAAGAAAGCGGCACATGATAACAGCTAACTGAAGGTAATGGACAGGTGATGAAGCTGTACAGCCACCTGGCACTAGAAAACAACATTTTGGGCTTTCAATAAGACCTTATTAAGAATTTTACTTTCTTTGGAGTTTGCCTGGATACGTTTCCTGAACAGCAGCTGAAAATCAAGCCTACTGCCTTGCTGGCACATTGACATAACAAGTGTAAGTTAGCGATTTCGTATCATTGACAACAATCAGAGGATGAAGTTGTCTATGTCATGTAGAACATCCTTTGCCATGAAAGACAGATAAACAGATTAACAGCAACGAATTTTATAGAGGAGTAAAGTGTCAACATGACCATGATTTTTAGATACTGGTCAGCAAAGTGCACTGCAATATTTCACATACAACATGCAGAATTATCCCACTGGTAAGGAATTTTCATTCTGGTCTTGAAAATGCGTCAGGTTTTGTTCCTTTGTTTTCAAGAAATAATGCCCAAGACATTGTAAAAAGATGCTCAAATTTTTTAGCAAATGTTCCTTTGGAGGCAAAGAACGAAATGTGCACAATATTGTTAACTTTATGGTTTGGTAACAAAAATCATCTTCAGTATTGTTATCCACGGGTTTGTGCATTTGTCAGAGTCTCCTGTTGGGGATGCTTTCTCAGAGGTCCTAGCAATCACCAAAAGGTTGCAGGTTACTTCTTATGCACCTATGGCCTCCCAGAATAGTGGCATTAGCTAATGGGAGGTGTGGGAGGTGAACCCATTTGTAGCAAAGTATGCCAGACTGAACTTCAGCTCAGTACAAATGCCTCTGATGAAAAACACCAGAGCATGGCTGGCAATCTCATGAACTTTTTCAAGTGTTTCAACGTTTATTTCTGGCTCTCCCAAGTCAAGATATCCAATCTGTTCTCCAATGACTTTGTCAAAAACAAGGTTGACGTAATTCTCATCACATCAAACAACAGTACAATGTATGTTTGGACATCAAAATAGCTATTTGTTAAGTCTTTCAACTCTTCAATAACTTCCTCTTGGAATCCAGATGTTTGGTGTATACACTTCCTATGGTCTTTGAGAGTTTGCTGACTTGGAAGGTCGAGGATCTTACTCTTGCACAATCCTTCATAGGAGGCTGGTGATTTCGTAGCAAGAGATAAATAGTAGCATATGACAAAGGGATAGCGTGGTACACCTGTTAAGCTTTTGGACAATGCCTTTTCCTGTTGCACCCAAAATGGATCCATAAACAGTGTTATGTTCTTGTCTGGTTTACCAATTATTCTGTTAGGTTACATTCAATGGGTATTGGGCAACATGTTACTCAATCAACACATGCACATGGGCACACAATTGATTTCATTATGACAAATAAATCAGATTCCATCGTTTGCAAATAGCATGTCATCAAGCATCTATTCTTGGATCATTTTTTGTTTAACAATGCTAAGGGTGACTAAACCAACAATCACATCAAAGGAACAAATTAACAGCAGAATTAAATCAATTTGGATTATTTCAGCAGTGATCTAGCAGCATCTCAGGGTTTCTGATATTTTGGAACTTGAAGTAGTTCCACAAAATCCTGCAAAAGTCACATAAACATACGAAATCCTGTGAAATTCACTAGAACTCTTACAAAATACATGTCTGCACAACATATTTGAAAGTTATGTTTGCTGTTGGGGCTACTGGCTTGTTGTAAACTTGCTACTTTACCTTGAAACGTTGTCACTGCAATCACTAAACAACATCCCAAAAATACCAGGCATTCTTAGATTAATGTTGTTTAAAACTGGGCAGCAACCATGATGTAAAAAGCTTTGTCACTGGCACATTGTTAGAGTGCATTGTTGTTAAGAGAGCAAATGATGTTCTCTTTTGTTCTCTTGGGATGAAAGAGTAAACTGCAACCTTCATTAATCATGTTTTGGGTTGTATGAAAGTCCAAATGAAGAATGAGAATAAAAAACAGAGGGACAATAATCAATTGATACTGTATTTCCTGTGTGTAGTGGGTTTTTGGTGTCTTTCTACTGTTTGCAACAGAGCCCTCAATGGGATACAATCCAAAAAAAGATTGACATGGAAAAAACCTTATAAGATTTCTTACAACTTGTTTATGGCGACTTATAAGAGGACTTATAGCTCATCCATGCCAACTTATAACTCGTCCATGCGACTTTTAAGTTGATTTATAAATTGTCCTTTCCTAAATAGCCATGTAGCTGATGGGGAACTGAACTGGGAATCCAATTCAAGATTCAAGATGGAGGGCCGAAATGAACTCATTGCACATTACTTTAATCTGGAATATCAACAAAAGGAATTCTTTCTTCTGCTGATACACAACCAGAACCCGAGTTCCAGGCATTTCAAGCCAATTCTTGCAAGGAGAGTTTAAATAAGGCAAAAACATGTATTCAATCTTTCAACTTAACCCATGGTCCATAAAAACTGTTTTCCCATGAGAGGAAACTTTTTGTTGTTGTACTTTACACCAGCCAAAAGGTTGAAATTAAAACAATCAAAACTGGCTAGAAAATATGAAATGTCCATCTCTTTGTCTCAGGATATTATTAAATTCCCCTATCACATCTTGTTATACAACTGGTAAGTCAATGGGATCTCGAATGCTGTGCTGCATGTGTGGGCAATTGGTGTTCTTGACAGTTAGTCTGTTGCTATAAAGTAAACTTATATGTAATCTGTTACCAATGCATCACTACCAGTCACAAATTTCAGTAAGATCTGTAAGGATGGCCCATCCAGCAATCTGACAAACGTCTTTGGGAAGCCAAAACTCTGTTTTTCAGTCACTGGAAGGTGTCAGCTTCAGGGCTTTATTTCATTATTTAGGTCCATCATCTTTTTTACACTGTGAAAGCAATCATGGGTTTTCAGAGTGGCAAGAACTCAGTGCCAGCATTCAGAAACATAATGTGGTCTTTGTATGAGCTCTTGGTGGGCCAGTTCTACAATTATGGTCCTAATGGATCAGTTGGCACCCTGAAGCACTTATAAGTTGACAGAAAATCCATCAGATTGGGGTCTTGGTAACAAGGATTATCTGATAAGCTCATCTTCAGAGCCTCTGGTTCATCACATGTAATGTAATTGGAAAATGATGGAAGGAACTCTTCCTCATCAACTTTATCCTCTCCATGTAGGCAGGAAGCTAGGAAAACTGGAGAAAGGCATACCTGAATATAGCTACAATATTTGAAACCATATGTCAACACACAACCTAATGCTTCCCATGCTGACTTTTGAAGATCATTAGGTATGCAGGGCGCTTTTCTCAAATCGCCAAATGTGTTAGAATATAGGAAACGGATTGCCAAAATGTTGAGACAATGTCTCTTTGAGCACCTGCTCCCACATCTTCTCTCCTATGGTCATCAATTGAAAGGCCATGTGCAAGAACGTCCCCTAGATTTTTTGCTAAAATCGAAAATGGCCAAAACAGCTCCAAACTTCGCATACCAATTTATTTATACCTGTAAAAAACTGCCTTGCACTTATTTCCCCTCGTTTCTGTTGCGTATTCCAGAAATAAAGTATGCAAAACACTTGCATGTCACAGTCCGCATCTTTTGGAACTGCTTTGTTACACAATACTGTTAGCATTATTTTTCTTTCAAATGCTGACTTAAACTCCTAGGGTTAAGAGTTCCCAGTTTTATTAGAGTTAGGGTTAGGGTTACCGCTTGAAACTAGCGTTTGCGTCGGTTTAATCAATCTCCGAAGTTTTACACACAGAATAAGGTATATAAACTAAAATTCAAACGAAAAACAATAGTTTCAATAACAAAAGAAAAATCACTATCACCAATGAAAAGCTAAATTAAATATTCTGAGAAAATAGTGTGCATACATTAAAATTCAAAAAAGCAACCGTCAAACGCACACATTAAGTTTCACAATAACAACAGTTACGGTCGAGGTTAGAGTTAACGTTCAGTGTTAGGGTTGTTGCTTAGGGTTAGGGCTAGTGCTCATGATTAGGTTTATTGCTTAGGGTTAGTGCTAGCGCTTAGTGTTAGGGTTAGGGCTAGCGCTTAGTGTTAAGGTTAGGGCTAGCGCTTAGTGTAAGGGTTAGTGCTAGCACTTCGTATTAGGGCTAGCTGTCAGGGTTAGGTTTATTGCTTAGAGGTTAGCGCTAACGCTTAGTGTTAGGGTTAGGGTTAGTGCTAGCGCTTAGTGTTAGGGCTAGCACTTCAACTTAAGTTAGAGTTCAGGTCGGGACACACTAGGGTTAGCCCAGTGTTTGGCCAGGGAAAACAATCTCGACTTTTGAAATATATTGCATGAATCGATACCTAAATGAACTCAATGAGTAGTGCCTAGAGAGAGAGGTTGAAAGTTTTTGATAATCGGCTACGTCAGTGATTGATTTAAATGTTTCTACATGAAATTTTTTTTTTTGGTACAGAACTGCTCATTCTGTGAAATGATTATTTCTGACAACACAGAAAGAGGAAACCTTAAGGTAACAGGCTGCTCATGCCACAAAAAAGCGCATGAAACAGAAAATTTATCAGCAAAGGAACGCTAAAATACAAAGCAAAACTTACATTTCAGCTGAAGTTTTTCTCTTGCTAACCTCTGATCAGGCGTTCTGTCTTTTTGGTTTTTGCATCAGTTCGCGGCGGGCTCGATCCTATCGCAATTCAAAGTAATCATCTGCTTGGAAATCCACGAGACACACTCACAGAACGCTTGCTTGCCAATTTAACCCACCTTTGGCTTCTGTTTGGCCCGTAAAAATGGCTTTTGGATCTGTTTTCTGAACACAGGTCAAATTTAACATCTGTGCTGCCTGGCTTTTCTCGCCAGTTCCCGGCCGTGTCTGAGTCACGCTTAGACAAGCCATAAGTCACACGCACATTGGTCACGACGCTTTATGTATCAAAGATTATTATGGGATATCCCAGAAATTTTTGGAGCAAAGGATGGGGGATGGCTAATTTCGATAAAATAATAACAGTCTAGAAAGCAGTTCCAATTTCCAAAACTGACACACGCCGAAGTTTGGCAAATGAGTCATAAGTCTACAATGGATGCTTTGTTTTGGAAGAAGAAGCATTTCTATACTCTACCGCCTGGCTCACTTGTTTCTCAATGGCTAAGTTAACAGCAGACTAAAACCAAGATCTCGGAACAAAAACACACCTCAGTTCTTTGAGAAATGCTGGTGACTCTGAGGGTCAAAGGCTTAATGATGCCTAATCTCCTACCAGGTGGGCACAAATATTCCTCGAATAAGCGTTGAATATCAGTGGAAATAACAAGCAAACTCTGCTTAATTAACAGGTAAGCTAGCTCTGACTTTGTGTTACCCCTTTATGTGCCAAAAGCGTGTGTCACTGACAGTGGCAGCTAAAAAACATCATCCCAGATCCCTACCAGAAAAAAACGGCAATTCAATTTCAAAGACACAGAGAAGGTTTTTGAAAGAAGAAGAAAAACAGAGAATGAAAAAAAGGATCTCACTGACCTCGAATCAAAGCCTCAAGTGTCACGACAAAACAAATTTGAATTAGCTTCGTTTAGCGCTTATCCACTTGAGCTAACGAAGCAGCAGTGAGAAATCATAGTGTTATAGTGAGTTCATCCTTTAGCCAAACAAAAGGTTTCTTTTGTTTTTTGTTTAACAATAGATCTCCAAAAGATGCCGCTTGGAAAACTGAGTCATTTTTGCATACGTTATTTCTAGACAACGAAGAGAGACCCTGCGAAACAAATGGTAAAACTAAGGTAAAATGAAGCCCACATGCCAAAATTCAGCTAGTTTTGAGCACTGTGAAAATGGCCAAAAAGATCTAGGAGACATTCTTGCACGCAGCCTTTCAATTACTCTCCACTCAATAGTGTGATGTTGAGTCTCTGGATTGGAGAACAATTTTATAAGGTCATCTCTTGAGTGGGTTCAGTGGACTATTACAATTACAGGTTCTGTAAGACAATGACAGGCGGGAGAATAAGTAGCAATATGGTACTTGTAAAATATAAGTCAGTATCAATACCACACTGTGCCAGGGTATTTGAAATCTCAAGAAAACAAGACAAGTGCCAGACAAATGCCCAGGGGGTGAGGAGTGGGGATGGGCACGTAGAATATTGTGGTTCCATGACTCGACATGTAATGCTCAAACTGTGGAAATAGTGTGCTTGCAACAGCACATTTCTGTGTACAGTGTGGACAAGCTAACCTGTAATAGGTTGATGGATTATTTAAATACACACAATGCATTTTGCCATTTTTATTCTGTTACTGACTGATGTGCATGGAATCTCAGGTCCCTTTGAGTTCAAGGGTTCGCTTCATATTAATAAAGGGAATGTTTATCACCTACAAGCTACTTACAAACTTGTGTTAATTGAACAACTGCATTTTCCATTCTTCTGGAATAACAAAAAATATAGAAGTTTTAACATTTCTATTCAAAGAATTTTGCAGCTAGCAGGAATTGACATAGAGGCCCATGTGTAACACGACTTCAAGGCTGGGCTGCTTCAGTCGGTTAGATGTTATTATGACAGAAATTTGGAGGGCAACTAGCAGGGATGGCCCAGTGGCAGGAGCACATGCTTTTTGCACTGTGAGCAAGGTTGATTGCTGCTATTCTTTTGAAAAAAATCCTTTAAACCAGCAAAGGTTTATATCTGTTTGTAACAAATAGTCAGCCGTTCAAACGCTGGGCAAAGAACATTCCATCACATTCAGCTTTTCGTGGGGCTGGTAGTTGGGACGATGCAATATTTTTGGGTAAGAGTTTAGTTCTAGATTAAGAGCCCCAGGTATGGTGGTTCACAACTGTCATGGCAATACATGAGTGCAGACTATTCACAGAGATAAGTCAGAAAAATTGATAAAATCCTGTTTGTATAAGAGATGCTCATTAGTTACTCAACTAATTAGGCTAGAATTGTAATTGTGTGGTAGCATTTATTTGCAATTATCTTGTCATAATATCTATGTGTCAGAAAAAAGTAAAATAAAGTCTCTGAATTAAAAGAAAATTACAATATTACAATTAAAGGATGAACACTTTATGAATTGTCAGGCCGGTACTCTCCTTAGACGTTTCTGTATAATGTGAGTCCTGGGAATAGGAATCATAAGAAAAGGTGAATAGGAGAATGAGAAGGTCAACTTGAGATATCTCAGTGTAAATAATACATCAGAAAAAAAGTACTGGAGAAACACAAGCTTGAAAGTCATTTCAACCTTATAGTATTTATCATTTCAAACCAAGTAGTCCATAAAGCTGAAGCTTTTCTCCAGTTTCTCTAGTTTAATTCTACCCTCAACTCCCCAGACGGGATACTTATTCATCAAAGGGTTATCCCCAGTGGTGATTTTCCACAAGCTTTTAGCTTTAAACACAGTTATGTATAAAATAAAGTTTTTCGTAAGTGAGAAAAAAAGTTTCAGTAAGCTTTAAACAAGGTACAACTGAGAAATACAAGCTTACTTTTACCTTTTGGGGTAAATGTCATAAGAGCTTTGTGTTACACAACCTCTGTCTGAATTTTTTCTCAGGTGTCAAGAAACCTCAGTGTTGAATCTTTTGCCGATTTTGAAAACAGTAAGGGTAAAGAGTGGAAAGAGAGAGTGTCTAAGCAAAACAAGTGTGGAACAAGGGTGCAAACTTCCTTATGGAAGTTTGAAAAGGTATCTGCCCTTTTCAAAAAAATTATCACTGGGACCCAAACAATTACAGACCAATAACTTTGCTACCTACGTTGAGCAAGATTCTGGAGAAGCAGCTCCACTATTTTCTCAATGAAAACAAGAATATTACCTCCAAGCAATTTGGTTTTGGACCTAAGCTATCAACTAATACAGCTTTGACACACTTTTCAGATAAGGCTCTTCTGAACATGGACTCTGGTCGTCTTACAGGAGCTGTTTTCTTGGATCTCTCATAAGCAATCAATACAGTTGACCATAACCTTTTACTTCATGAGCTTAAATTGGTCAGACTCTCGGATGACACTCTAAAATGGTTCCAGTCATATCTCACAAATAGAAAACAAAGGATCTCTATTGGAGATGCACTCTCTGTGGCTGCACCAATAACTGTTAGGGTCCCACATGGAATTATCTTAGGACAGCTTCTTTTTCTTATCTACATGAATGATTTACCCTCGTGTCAGCTTGCCAGTGAAATTATTCTTTACGCTGATGACACAGTAATTTATTATTCATCGACTAACCTGTCTGACCTTGAAAGTATTGAACTTGAACTTTGAACTTTATTGATAATAATATATATACATCATTACAAAATTGCTTGCCCCCGCTACTAGTAAAATGACTAATCGAGGCGGGGGCAAGGGTTACACACTTACTACAAGAGAGAAATAAAATACCACTATTAACTAATTAATTACAGAAAATAAGTTAAAGTTAAATTCAGATTTGGCTACAATTTCCAACTGGTTTTCAAGTAATCTGTTGACCCTAGATATTTCTAAATGCAATTTCATTACTTTTGGTAACTCACAGAGGCTTAAGGTGATTCCCAAGTAAAAGAATCCCCCATAGATTTTCGATGAAACTTGGTATGGTGTCATTACAGTACAAGGAGATGTTAAAAACGTAATAAAAAGAGGGGCTCACTGTGCTTGTTTTCATGCCACGATGCTGACAAATATGGTTATTTAGAAGAGAGCTCAAAACAAAATTGCCTGAATTGCATCCCAACAAGAGCATGCTGGATGAAAACATCAGAGACCTGGACTGGAATCATAAATTGTCCAGTAAGTTCTATGCTGACAAGCAAAGGAAGGCAACTTTCAAACCAGTAGTCCCAGGTGACAAGGCTTTGCTTAAAATCACTAAATCATCTGGTAAGCTGGCTCCAAATTTTGAACCTCAGCCATACACAGTCCAGACCAAGGAAGGACAAGAACTTACTTTGAAAGCTGACGATGGCACCCTGTATTGGAGAAACAGCTCTTTCGTCAGACTGTATAAGACTCTTGGAGAGCCAGAATCTTCTTCACCAGAGCAGAGCTCCAAAGAAGAAAAAAACTCAAGCCCAGCACCAGCAATATCTGAGTCTAACACAGATTCAAGCACAGCAAAGACAAGAACCAGACCAACTTGTGCTACAAAATTGCCTGGATGTTGTCTTGGACAGATGAACTGACTTCTTTGGAACTTTTAACTGAATATTATTTTGTGCGGAACAGTAGCAGTTCAAACCTCTATATTAGTTTAGAGTATTTGCTATGGTTGTTGTTCATTACAAACACATTCCATTTTATGGAAGGCATTCTCCTTGAACTCAGTTTTAACTGCAATTTTATTTGCGACAAAGGAAGGGAATGTAGTAGTTGATTAAAAGTGTTGTTTTTTGTCACTGACTTGTATATTATGGTAATGTAAGGGAATGTAGTGTTTAGCTATTATTGCTGTTGAGACATTTCATGATAGAATACATGATGTACTAGAGGGTCTTGGGTTGTGAAAAGCATGGCGTGTTGTGCAGTGAATTAAACGGGTTTTTCAAGAGTTTAATCCGTGTTAAATCTGAGTGTATATCGATCATAACCACAGTGGTCTCCCTGGATAATTAACAATTATTCACCGAAGTGGAGGTAAATATCCACCACTTTCACTGACACTGAGTTGAATAATTGTTTTAGCATATACCACGCAAGCTGAATAACTAGTGGCCCACGGTGGGCACAGGAGACTCAAAATGTGGCAAGGGTCGGCGGTGCGCAATGTCAGTGGTTGCCCAAGGAAGAGAAGCATATTTCAACATGGCAGTCAAAGGTCAGAGTAATGATCTTTCGATAGATGCAGTTGGAGAAGCAGTTTTAGCCACTATGGATGACTTGTCGTCTCAAGAATCGGAAGAAATTGATGAAGAAGAATCAGTTAATGGAGAACCTGAAGAATTTGTCAGTGAGAAGATTGAAATGTGTCTACAGGCATTTGACTCGCTTGATTTAGGTGATGTAAATTTGGAAATGTTTAAGAATTGTGTGCGAAAACAAATTGAAGCATCTTACTACGTATTTCAAAGTCCTACTGATCCGTTAAAGATTTTCTTGAATGTTCCTGTAAACTGTGGAACGGTCCTTTCTGACAAAACCAAACTGTGGCTAGACAAGATCAATTTCCATTTGGGAGGAAAAGTCAGCATCAGGCGGCCTTATCAGTGCGAAATAATTCGAAATTTACCAAAGGAAATTTTTTTGGCATTTCGAAGTGGAGTTTCACACTCTCGGTTGCAAGATGTTGTTGATAACATTTCCCTCGCTGAAAATAAGAGAGCAATTTTCGTATGACCTTGAAAAGTGGTTTCAGTACGTGTTTGTTGTATGTTTCATCCGCCACTTGAAAGCAACATCAAAACGGAGCTCCGTTCGTTTCCCGCCAAAGGAAACCCCAATATGGAGACAGCATTGTTCAATTGTATTGTCGAATACAGGCTGACATCAAAAAGAAATATTGATTGACTCTAGAAAGTTCTCACATATCAGATCATACGGGTGTTGAGTCGGTGTAGAGTTGTATTGAGTATGAAGTGTGCATTGCTCTCTTCTTAGCTTGTAAATCTGTTGCTTTTTACAAAATTCCATTCATTAAACAACAAGGAAAGCAGTATGCGTGGCTCGTCGTTAAAAACCATAGTGCCAAACAGACAGATGGAGAGCTCGAAAATTTGCGTTGCCCGAAGGTCACTGGAGGATATTGGCGAGTTGATGACTGCAGGTTATCCACGAACTCGAGTAAGGCTTTTGTTTTTTTTGTTGTTTCTAGAAGTTGCAGGGTGTATAGTGTTTTCTTCGTAGATGATTGTGAGGAAAATTAGGAAGAAAATTCCCTGTTCAACGAATCTATAGCTAGCGTGCATGGGTGAAATGCCTTGCTAGATTGACGTTTACCTTGACGATTTTGGGCTTTCCATTTCTCCAAGATTTTTTTTGGTCTGCCCAAAAAAAGTTGTCTCTTGCAAGAAAATTCATTATGTCCGATCCATTGGATACATGTAGCATAAAAAGATTCTGCAGAAGGTGTAAAGCTCATAGCTTTAAAGTTGCGGTGCATTCAGCCTGCCTGTTTGGCAATTGTCAATGCCTGCACTGCTCAAAAATCGCGCAAAACAATGAAGTTGCCCGAGAGAGCGAGAAAACGTCGTGCAGACCAGACAACGGCCTTGCATTGATAGCAACCAGAGTTTCAGAGAATATGTTATGAAACAGTTATTTAGCTATTTATTTACTCATTTCATAATTTATTTATTTATTTTACCCTTAGATCAAGCCGGCCACATAAGAAAAAATGTTGAAATCTTTATTTCACATTGGAGATCTTGATCATCCTTTAAAACACTCCATTTGACTTAGGTTTTGTGGTTACATCATTATTACACAGCCCTTGGTCTTTTCTTGGATGTTGACTTTTTTGCTGTACATTTGCGGCACAAAGCTGTTGTTGGTAAAAAATAAGCCATTTACACTTTGGTTTTTATAGCTTCAGAAATCAATTTCACTTTCAATTAGTTATTGCCTAATTAGCAACTGACCAAATATTGACTGTACCACAGCCAGAACATTGTAACTTATGTCATATGAAATCTCCACATTTTTGGCACCTGTAGGGCCTCTGTTTTTTGAGAAGCTAGCCAATCTGTCAAGCATGAAAGGAGTTCTGTTTGCATTTGAACATCTTGCATGTCCCCTAAGAACTTTTAATGGAATTATACAACTGGAATGGAAACATAAATTATTAATGGAACACTCAATTTGTATGTGCTGTTGTGTTGTCTCAAATATTCTTGATGGCCACGCTCTGTGGTTAATCGAATTTCAAAAATCTCACAGTCAATCGTTTGTTACAGTCATGATCTATACTTCAGAAGTTCACACATTTTATTCCCTACACTTGGGAAATATATTGAAATATAATTTGTCACTACCAGTTAATTTCTCAATTTTGCTATAACTGTAGAAAAAAATAGGGCTGGTTAGGCCAACATAACTTTAAATTATTTCCTTAAATAACTAAAAATTTGCCATTTGGGGTGTGAGCTTTTTTTAAGCATTCTCCATTTGAAGCATTGAATGTGTTCTCTACTTAAGAGATGTCACATATATGTACCAGTAGCTCAAGGTATTAAAGAGATCTTTTTGGAAGTAACTTGCATTGTTTCTGTCCTCTTCCCCTCTTACTCAGTGAAACTGGCTCATAGAATTTACTAGCTAAGTCCCCATGCAGTGGTTTTTAATAAGCAGGCCTCAAAGGTTACTTGAACTATAAGTATAAAATGAAGTATAAACTGCACCCATCACTGCTTAATTAGGCAGTGATAGTGGATACTTATACCCTGTTTTTGAGAGTCTTGATTTGAAATCCATTTCCACAGAACACAGTTACAGGTGGTAAATAGATTGATTCTTGTTGCAGGATAAGTCTAACATCAAAATGATGGAGGTACATATTTTTAAGGAAATCTTATTTGATGACATTTCTTTATTTCCTTTCACCCCAGGAGGTACCTAAATGATTTTCTGACAAGTACTTTTAAAATTTCTGTAACTCTAACAATGGCAACTCTTTACTAAAGCACCCTAAGTGGTACCAAGTCCCCTCTTCCTCTGAGAAAATCATTCCTTCTGCTCCAATTTTTTTTATCCTTATTACTAGGATTATGTAAAAAGACTACATATTGTCCAATTTTGAAACCATTGGATGGAAAAATTGTGGACTGTTAAAATTGAACGAGGCTACATAAATTTAAACGACCATACAGTCAACTCCCGATTACTCAAACCTTCAAGGGAAATTGAAACAAATTTGACTAATCAGGAGGTGAGGACAAATGACTGGAAATAAGGAAAAACTGTGTTTCCTGTATTTCTATTCATACAGCATACATTGTAATGAAATTTAATTCTAGAGAAGTCAAGTGAAAATGGAACAATGTATTTTCTAAATTACTGTATAAATCAGAACGTATACATGTAATGGGAACAAAAGAAAGTAAAGCAGAGCCAAAAAAAAATGCAACAGGAGAGGTCCAGGTACTGTGAACTTTGCAGGTTTCAAAGAGAAGAGCATTGGACCACCGCTACAGAGTTCATGCAATTTACGTTTTCGAGGAATAGTTTCAATGTTTTGGATTACAGTGCAGATTATTTTGAGTTGTCACATATTGATAAAAATGGTTCAAGATATTGAGGGCAAAATTATATAAAAAATGACGTGAAGGGAAATAAAAGTTGCTTTGAGTTAGCGAGAGGCTCGAGTTATCGAGGGTTCGAGTTACAGAGGCTAAAATTACAGTAAACGTATGATGGAAATCCAGGGGAAATCGATTTTTGTTCAAGTTAGCGTGAGGTTCGAGTTAGCGAGAGTTTGAGTTATCAGGAGTCAGCTGTATATACAATCTTTACATGGGGAACTGTCCACATTAATGATTAGCTGCTAATTTGGACACATCCAAATATTTAAGAATTAATTTGGGCCATTTGCAACGAACAATAGTACCTGCAGTTTTATGGGATTTAGAGCTGATAATAAGATTAAAACTAAAACATTTAATGTTGTAGTGCATAATCATGATTTTGGTGATCAACTATATAGGTGACTATATGTGACTGTTGGTTCTATCAGAGCTTCACCCTTTTGGGAAAAATATATTAAAGATCACATTGCTTTGAAGCAGGATGACAGTGCCTTTTAACTTTAATGGACTCAGAGTAAAAAAGGTATCTAAAAACCACAATTTGGCTAAATTTATAAGTATACACCATCTACAGTTTCGAGATGCAAAAGACAGCTGACAGCTTAAGAAGGAATCCACCAGAAGTTCGAGTAACAAGTGGACAATAACTCTGTACCAAGATTATTTACATCGTACTGAAAACTTCTGTGGAACTGTTTTAAATATCTTCTCAAACAATAGTCAGTTCTAACAACAACACCAAATGTCGAAAACAAATTTTGAAGTTCACATCAAACACTAAAAAGTACTGATGATGAAATTTTACCTGTGTTTGCACAATTTCCCTGAACTTTGAAATTTATTTTATCGAGTTCCCATGAGAAAATGTTTTTGGTCTTTTTTCAGGCAACTATTTATATCTTTAGCTTTCAGAAAGTGCAAAAAGGACTGTAATATTTAAGCTTAAGGTTACTTAGAATTTTTGTCCTATCAGATTTCGTCTTGAATCTTTAAGCTAAAATGTTAGCGTACTTACGATTAATTAATTTGTTTAATCTGCCATCACCATTACGAGTGTTCAAATGAATTTCGATGAAAACATCATTGAATGATCAAAATTAGGTTGTCAAAACGTCGTAAAAGTTTCAAAATAACAATGCGCATGCACTGATTAGTTGATGTTTCTTTCTTTGTGTATGCGGTGAGAAACGACACCTAGTGGCGGTGTGCCAAGTGTCAGTGAGATGAGAGAAGTTTTCCTTCAGTGTTTATGTACTTAGTATTGGATTTGCCAGCCTCGAAGATAAAATGACTGTACCACTGGAACAGTAACCGCAGCGAAAGCATTTATGATGCTCACCATCCCGTTAGCACGAATGGAACCTGGAGTCCTCAACGCATTGGCTTTGACAATGCTAAAAACGCTTTCAATAGGATTCATGTCAAAAGAATACATAGGCATTTTGACGAGTTATATTTCTGTGCGACAAAATATTCTGAACAGCAACGTCGTTGTGTATTGAGGCATTGTCAAGAACCAGAAAACTGTCTCTTGGTAAGTACGGGAGGAAGTGATGCTCGATGGCATTTGTTATGGAAAGGGCATTAAAACTACTGGCAGCTGGATAACAGTTAACCACTCCTTCATTGAAAACCTACCACTGTGAAGGCCGAGATTTTTTCCCTTACATCTTGCTTTGGTTCTAAGCTAGGAAGGACTCCACCAACGCTGCACCAACCCGAAGTTCGTACATCAGTGAGCTTGTTAAAGGCCGTCTCTTAGTTGGATCTTGTCAGTTCTGCCACTGGACGTAAGCCTGCCTCCTTACCATGTTGTACGGAGTAAATCGCTCTTGGGGGACTTAGTTGACTTGCACTTTGATAGATTTAGATCGTGGAGTGTCTGGCAAATTATGGGTACTGACGGAACTTCGTGTGGTAGCAGATTTAGGTCAGTTCTTAACCTATGTGGATTTTCTTCTAAATATAAGAAAGGGTACACGAAAATTTTGGCCTCCAGGTAGGCTGCCATGAAAGGTTGCAACTTTCTCACTGGTCTCCCTCTTACTCCAGCTTGACAATCGCCGGTCGCGATAAACTTTTCACAGATTGCTCTAACTGTGTTGTAAGATACGAGGTTTTCACGTGCACTGACCGCAAAACTTCCATGTGTTGCATAGTCTGCTAAAATCTGGTACCTTTTTTGCATGGGGTATGCAGCACCAAATTAATAAATTCCTTCTACCACATTTACCCTCCAGTCAGGCATTTTAACGCCGGTAAA
Source organism: Platygyra sinensis (assembly GCA_019787425.1). NCBI lineage: Eukaryota > Metazoa > Cnidaria > Anthozoa > Scleractinia > Merulinidae > Platygyra > Platygyra sinensis. The sequence continues at coordinate 18,997 of JAHPZR010000027.1, read as the reverse complement.
GTTTTGGTTGCGCCAAGTTTCGCAAAATATCTTTTTGCCAAACTTTTCAGCTGAAAACGCGTTGTGTGTTTGCTAGACCAACCAAAAGTCTCTTACATTCAAACGTGTGGTATTTGCCGCATCACGCTGTGTTTCACCCCCAGTAACCTGACAAGGTTACCTCCCTAAATGACCAGCTGCTACAGGGGCCGGATTTGACAAATACGCTTGTCGGTGTATTAACATGGTTCCAGCAAGAACAGATCACTTTCATGTCTGACATTGAGGCTACGTTTTATCAGGTACGAGTTTCCCCTAGTGACTGCGACTATCTGCAATTCTTGTGGTGGCCAGACGGCAATCTGGACAAAGATCCTGAAAAGTACCAAATGTTAGTTCATTTGTTCGGTGGTGCCTCATCTCCGAGCTGTGTAAACTTCGCCTTGAAAAAAACCACAGAAAATAATAAGGCAGCCTTTGACGCAATCACAGTGGAGACTGTCAAGCGAAATTTCTATGTCGATGATTGTCTGAAATCATTCTCCACTAATCCTCGAGCTATTCGTCTGGTGGGAGAACTCCGAGAAATGTTGTCCAAAGGAGGATTTTGTCTCACCAAATGAATATCAAATTCAAGAGATGTGATCAGCTGCGTTCCTGAAACTGAAAGAGCACCTTCCGTTTAGAATCTTGACTTAAGCAATAATTCAGCACTCACAGAGAGAGCTCTGGGCGTCCAGTGGAATGTACAGAAGGATACATTCGGCTACAAAATTGCTGAAAAAGAACGGCCGATGACAAGGAGAGGAATTTTGTCCGTCATTTGCTCAGTCTACGACCCACTTGGCTTTGTTTCACCATGCGTACTACCCGCTAAAGCAATTCAACAAGATCTGTGTCTCAAGGGCCTAGGATGGGACGATCAGATTCCTGAACCCTGCAAGCAGAAATGGCAATCCTGGCTGCAGGAACTCCCCAAACTAGAACAGTTTGAGATTCCGTGATGCTTTAAACCGCTGAACTGCCCAGACATACAACGATGCAAGCTCCACCATTTCTCCGACGCATCTAGCCAAGGCTACGGAGCTGTCTCCTATCTTCGCCAAACTGATAAACATGGTGAAGTTCTCTGTTCGCTAATTATGGCAAAGTCCAGACTAGCCCCTCTCAAGGCAATGACGATCCCACAAATGGAATTGTCAGCGGCAGTCTTAGCAACGAGGCTGGACCACATGATTAAACAAGAGGTCGACATGACGGTCCACAGCTCTACCTTCTGGACTGACAGCACATGCGTTCTTCGCTATATAGAAAACAAAGACAAGAGGTTTGAGATCTTTGTTGCCAACCGCGTATCAGCCATTTTAGACCAGTCTACAGCTGCGCAATGGAGATACGTTGAAAGTACGCTCAACCCAGCTGACGAGGCATCCAGAGCAATGACAGTAGATGAGCTGCTAACAAATGAACGCTGGAAGCAAGGACCACCGTTCCTGAAGAAAGCGGAGCAGTTTTGGCCGCAAAGACCGGAGAACCTAGGTAAGATCTCCGACAGCGACCCAGAAGTCAAGAAGACTGTTGAAGTCTTTGCAAATAAAGCAAATGACCAAAGCAACCACATTAATGAGGCAATAGAGAAGTTTCCCTCGTGGACCCGTCTGAAGAAAGTTATGGCTAGGGTGTTACGCTACAAGCAGAGCCTAAAGAAGCAAAGTCAGCGCTGCCAAGGCAAAGGAAGCTATCAGCTACCACTCAGATGTCAGTAAAATCACACCATTGAGCATGTCCGAAGTCAATGAAGCAGAAAGGGAAATCATCAAGTTCGTACAGAAACCAAACTTCATGGAAGAATTATTAGCTCTAAGTCAAGTCAGCCGAGTCTGCAAGGAGACAGAGAAAAAGGCAACCAAGAACCCTACAAAGAAGAACAGCAGCATTTACAAGCTAGATCCAGTCTTGGAAAATGGACTACTACGTGTAGGAGGTCGATTGGAACACGCACCAATAGAAAACAAGGCCAAACATCCTATCATTCTTCCAAAAAAGCACCATGTTACTAAGCTGATTATCAAATACTTCCATTGCGCTTCAGCTCACTCTGGAATCGAGTACACTCTATCACTCATCAGGCAAAGATATTGGATCCCGGGAGCATGGTCTAATGTCCGCAACATTCTCAACACATGTTTCAGCTGTCAACACCGCCAAGCCCCCGTAATGCAACAGAAAATGGCCAGTTTGCCACAAGATCGTGTCACACCTTCCAAGCCACCCTTTACGTATATAGGCGTAGATTTGTTTGGTCCATTCACAGTACGCCGCGGACGAGCCACTGCTAAAAGGTACAGTGCTTTGTTTACGTGCCTCACCATAAGAGCAGTCCATATCGCGATTGTCCATTCTTTGGATACAGAATCAATTATCAACGCCCCTCGACGCTTCATCGCTAGAAGAGGAAGGCCAGAGGAAATAAGATCCGGCAACAGAGGAAACTTCGTCAAAGGCTAGAAAGAGCTACGTAAGGCAGTTCAAGAATGGAATCAGAACCAGATACATGAATTTCTCTTGCAGCAAGAAATTAAATGGACATTCAACCCACTGGCTGCTTCACACCATGGCAGAGTGTGGGAGAGATGTATCAGAAGTGTAAGGAAAGTCATGAAGGCATTGCTGAAACAACAAGTCTTAGACGACGTGGTGACAATAATCAAATCTTTTCTTATCCCCAAGTTTGTCTACGCTTGTTCAGTGCTACCGACTCCTAAGGAACTGATAAAAGAACTAAATAAGTTATTGTTTAAATTCTTATGGAAAGGCACAGATAAAGTGAAAAGAGTGTCAGTGATAAATGAATATGAGGAAGGAGGTTTGAGAATGATTGATCTTGAATGCATGGTCAAATCATTAAGACTTGCCTGGTTGAGACGAATTTTCAGTGGAATCAATGGACCATGGAAGAGCTTCCTACAACACCTCTTGAGTCCCTTAGGAGGTTTCTTTTGTTTTGGCTTGCAATTACAACATATCTGATTGTACAATTCCTTCTCAATTCTATAATGAACTCTTGTCTTGGTGGTCAGAGTTCTGTCAGACTTTTGCGACAGAAAAGAATTGGATGAATATTATTTGGAATAACTGTGAAATTAGAATAGACAATATGCCTGTCCATTACAAAAACTATTACGAAGCTGGAATTGTATACACCCAAGATCTTTTGTTTAATTTAAATGTTTCAGATGCCTATAATCACCTCTCGAACAAAATAAATAAAACAAATATTTTACAGTTGGCTGGCCTACGTCGGTCTATTCCATCTCCTTTGAGAGATAAAGATTGGCTTCCATCAATAAATCCTCCAACGTTCGTGATTGATGATAATATATTTGACGTAACTACAAAGAAGTCAAAAGAATTCTATGCACTACTTATCAAGGACAAAGCACAACTTCCTTATATGGCTTATAAATTACAGAACGATTTTAATTTTACTAGTGACCAATTGAGACAAATTTTCCAGTTACCTCATTCCGTCACTCTTGAAGCGTATGTTAAAGCCTTTCAATACAAAGTTCTTAACTCAATTCTTTATACAAACACCAAGTTATATAAAATGGGTTTTAGAACAAATGATCTATGTAGTTTCTGCAAAGGTCAGCCTGAATCACTAAACCATCTGCTCTTCCACTGCCCTTATTCTAAGCAGTTCTGGAAGGATTTTGAAATTTACTGGTGCATTATTTCGAACCAAAAAATTCGGCTTTCCCTGCAAAATGTGCTTGTTGGAATTATTACTGAAACTTCTGACCCGTTACATATAATGCTAAACTATTTTATAATGATTGGAAAGCTTTTCTTGTGGAATTGCAGAAATAAGCAAATTCTACCCAACATTCATGGATTTCAAGCAAAAATTGTTGCTAAATATGAAACTGAAAAAATAATCAGTAGGAAAGACTTTTTTACAAAAAAATGGTTACTGTCTCCTTATCTATCTTAACTCACTGTTCCTATCATTACGCCACTTTTCTTTATTGTATCAATGCTGTATACTGCTATTATATTTTTTTTGTTCAGTAGTTGCTGTTGATTCTCCGTAAGCAACATAATTACTGTTCTGTAAGTAGTGTATAAGTGTATTGTAAGTAGTTTGTAGGTCGCCCAAGCTCCCTATTGCCGTTTATGTATGTAAAGTCGTGTAAATGATGTAAGTAGTGCTTTTTTGCTGTAAATAAACACATTTGTTTAAAAAAAAAAGTCTTAGACGACAAAGGTCTAAGTACACTGATGTGCGAAGTTGAGTCAATAGTGAATGGCAGACTGATAACCAAAGTGTCTGGCGATGCAAAAGATCTCAACGCGCTAATGCCTAACAATCTGCTGCTTCTCCGAGCTGGAACAACAATCCCTCCAGGTGTTCTCTAAGGAAGACAACTACAGCTGTTGCAGATGCCGCCAAGTTCAATACCTCAGCAACGTGTTCTGGCGCCGCTGGACCAGAGAATATCTTCCATCCCTAGAGCAACACCAAAGATGGAACAAGCTGCACTTAAACCTAGCAGTCAATGACATTGTCCTGCTACTAGACGAAAACCAACCAAGCAGCGTATGGCCGCTAGGACGAGTGCTCGAAGTTTACCACAATCGAAGGGATGGGCTAGTACGCTCTGCTAAAGTCAAGACGAGGACCTCTGAGCTAGTGCAACCCATAGACAAGATTGTTCTGCTGGAAACTGCGGAGATTGCAAGCAAGGATGACAAGCTAAGAACATTATCGTAATGGACACGTAGTGATTAGTATGAACATTGATAGTCTAACAGTCAATGAAGTTAGCGTTTCAAACCTTTTCTTGTTATTTGGTAAAGGGGCCGGAATGTTAGTTTTGAAACGCCCCCAGCTTTTACGATATTTTCTAGTAATGGTCAATAACTTTAGTTTCAATAGAACGTGCTCAAATGTATTACGCATTGGTTAGGAATTTGCAGATTCATGCTTACTCAAAGCTAAGTTCATATTAAGGAAATGAAACAACACATCTAAAATGTAGTTTACACGTTTCAAGCAATGCCCCAGGCATAATCATGTGTGCACGCGTAACAACTGTACTAGTTATTCCGCTACGATCAGAGGATCAATCACCTACAGGCTACCTTTTGACTACCATTGAGATATACTTTCTGCTATCGTCTGTGCGAGTCGTCACCAAAGTAAGTTTCTCTTCTTTTAAGTTTAGTTGTTATTATTGCCGAGCGACTAGTTTTTCAATGTTTAAGTATTGTCGCACTACGAAACCAACTGTGTAATCTCTACCAAATTATGGTTCTCGTAATCAAGATGCATTCAGTAGTAGTAGTTTTTTAGTTCTGTCTTTCTACTATTCCGGTACTTTAGATGAAATATTCTCAACATTCCCTTTATGCTACGAGTTGTTGGTTATGTCTATTAGTCTTTCTAATTGGATTCGCGCGACCTTTTTGCATCGTTAAGTATCGATTACTACGTCTGTTACATGTCTATGCAGTTAATTCTTTATCTTAGTTACATTGTATTTAACTATCGTTTTCAGTTCGAACCTACGCTACACTACCCTGCGCTACTTTACACTACGCTACTTCGTTCTACTCACTGCACCGCAACTACGAACTTATGCTTCAAGTCTACTTCATCAGTTATATTTGGAACTGTTTGCTACCGTAACTTATCTTCTGTCATCACCATCGCTACTAGTGTAACTTGTGAACCTTGAACTGTGATTAAACTCGTGTTAATCATTCAGCAAGTTGAGTTCGAATTGTCTATCGCCTCGCACATCGCTACCCCTGTAATTGTTAAGTTTCTGAGTAAGGCCCAACCTTAGGATCTTGGCAGTTACACCTTAGTGTTATAGATTTGAGGGAAAACAGCTTCACGCAATTTTCTCTTTCGTGAAACAGTTGTGACTAATTGTTTCTTACTGACTTTAGTACACAGTGTCTCTACTAGTCTTGCAGCAGCTGGTAGGTGGTTCTTCGCTTTCCCACCATGAATTTTGAGTGACTGTTGCAAGGTTTCAGTCTGTCTTTTTCTCATGGTCCTTTAAGATATCTTGACATTTACCTGTCCATCACTTGATGCTGACAGCTGCCTATTTTGAATGGCTGCAGGATGCTCACAAATAGTTGCCTGTAGTTGGTTTTCCTTGTCAGATACATCATCCAGCTATTAAAAACAAAACAAATCTATGAATTAAAGCTTGAAGAGTTTTGCTCAGTGTCCACAAACATGGCACAGGTAAGACATACATGGTGTACATGTAGAACAGCAGCAGATTATTACCAATATTTTTCCTTTGTTTCATTATCAAACTGTTCAAATTTAATGGTGAAAAAACTATTTTGAGGTTGGAACATTTTATGCCGCACATACAGATTCCTCTTGTGCAATTACAAGTACAAAATGTAATTGCACTTGCCCCTTTAGGCTCATGCAGTTTTGCTAGCCTACGGAAATTTTACTTGATGTGCTTATGCATTCCAAATTACACTCAAAATCATGTGGTTACCTTTACTAGTAAAAATAAATATTGAATGCAAAACTTTGGCTCTGTTAAAATGTCAGATTATCTGGGTGTAAAAAATAGCAGTTTAATTGCACCATTAAATTAAGGGTTTAAGGAGAACCGGTTTGTGGTAAACGGAATCGGTTTTCTATTGACTAAAAAAAACGTAAAACTTAGATAACCTTTTGCCCAATTCTTCATACTCTGGCTTGCTTTGCCTGAAGATCTCTTGTTGCAGTCAAAAACCTTTTCGTGTTCGAGTGCAGTTTTTTCTTGAAGCTCTTTCAGCTGTTTCGTCATGGTGCCCACATTGAATCTTACAGACACTTTTTTCTTCCGAGTGGCCATGCTAAAGTTTATTTGTTTTTCCTCCCAAACAAAATTTGATCTTCTCCAGCCACAGTGTACTGCAGTTTGGTTTCGTCAGAAACGACCGTTCCACAGTTAAGACTCACTTAATGAAATCTTTAACGGGGATCAGCAGGACTTTGAAATCCACGATAAGATGCTTCAACTTGTCTTCGTGCGCGTCCTCTCTGCCTGCCAAACAGAGTTAAAAAATCCTAAATATCGGCGCTAAATTTTTTTATTATTTTATTTTGCAACAAATTAAAAAATAGTAATACAAAAAGAATATATCGGCGCTAAATGCAGATTTTAACAAACAAAAAAAACATAGGTTTCTTCTTCAAGTATTCTTCTTCCCAGAACATCCAAATTTATGTTTGAATAATTGTCCATGCTAAAGCCTTTTGAAGCCTAAAATGCTATACAATATGCAAAAACTAGAGGCAAAGAAGTTTTCACAATACCTTGACATGCAAAAGCTCGTTTGGTCGAGAAAAAAAAACAAACCAAGCAAGTTTCATACCATCTGAAAGCTGCAGTTTTCAAGCATCTTTCTTCGAAGAGCATTTGAAGCAGTTTCCGCTTACTACATAGCACTTTGGGTGCAAAGTTAATGGTTAGCACAACAAAGAAGTAATTTCGACCCTACACCCAAAGGGAAAATAACCTTCCACCATTTTGGAAACGGATTTCACGGCCACATTTTGAGTCTCCTGTGCCCAAGGTGGCCCAAAGAGCAACTTTATTTGTGACAATATACCAACAAAAGCCATTTTGTTTTTGTTCGGCTGCTCAGAGGTGAAGAGTACTTGGCTAATCACCTCCGAGCTAGCCAATCAGCACGCGCGTAAAGAACTATGCACTCGTGTGGTATATACTAAATATTATATTTATTATTATTATTGTATCTCCTTTAAGTTTATGCCGATTTACAGTACAATAGCCGAGCCCATTCCTTGGGCTAAAATGAGGTAGGTCTATCCTACTTGATGGAGAGTGTCTTTCTTAGGATGCGAGATGTTCCTAGCAGTGCAATCTTCTGTAGTTCACTAACTTTGATGTTACCCAGGATTTGTTTGATGTATTTCCTTTTGCCCTTTTTTATTAATCCCAGCACTCCAATCACCACTGGGATCACTGTGGCCTTCATCCCCCACATTTGTTCGATTTCGAGGTCTTTATATTTTGACAGCTTTTCAGTAACTTTAACTGAAGTGTTCTTTTCAGTAGGGATGGGCATATCAATGATTAGGCAGCTTTTCTCCTGTTTGTCTTTTATTACAATGTCTGGTCTGTTGGCTTTTATCTCATGGTCTGTCTGTGTTGGCATATCCCACAAGATTGTGATGTTTCTTTCTGTTACTGTTTGGGGTTCATGCTCATACCATATCTCTTCTTCGTTTATATATAGCTCTTTGCAGATGTTCCAGTGTAGGTATGAGGCGGCTTTGTCATAGCTGTGTAGGTATTCAGTTTTGGCCAGCTCAGGGCACCCTGCCACGATATGATTAATGGTTTCCTGGAATTGACCACGAATCCTGCACATTGGGTCTGTACCATCGTTTAGGATGTTGCTGCAATAGTAATTATCATCATTATTATTATTATTATTACAAGTGAAACTGGAAATAACAATATATAATTATATATCCCATAAAAAGGTAGATGTAAGGCAAAGGAACAAAATGATGACCGAAAAGGGTAACTTTTAATGCCATGGCGAGACATGACTAACCTTCTTCAGGGGCAACACTAAAGCAAAGTAAAAATGGAGAAAATTTAACGGTTACAATACAGAAATAGTCAAGTCAGTGGATTTACGACGTCCACTTCAACGCTGTGCGATACCTCGTTCAACTCGACTCTCCTTCCACCACTTCGACTAGGTCACCTGAAGATGTGTTAGACTGTGAAAATATTTTTAACTGGCCACTCTGGGAAGAATTATATCAAGGCTTGATGGACGGCTTTTTGGATGTATCTAAAGCATTGTGAAAGGGATTGTATTCGCACCGCGACTGCATTCGACAACGCATAAATTTTCCCGCCGTGCTTTGAGCATGACTAAAGACGAAGGATATGCGATTTACGCAGTGGCCCGATGTAGCCTTTTCGACGATTGGAGAAGGTATTT
>JAHPZR010000027.1:0-5000 GCA_019787425.1 Platygyra sinensis | reverse complement strand
CTTGCATGTTGACGGGATTAAGTTTCCAATAATATCCCATGCGTCACATGATCGCCTAAAGGATAAAAAAGATATGATGACAGTTGATTGAAAACCGGCGTAGCGAAAACACTGCCAGTATTCTGAGGCTTTTTATGTCTACTATAATTAGCCCTCTACATCAAAAAACTATGAAATAGTCTGTCACTCATTTCCATGATTTGTTATCCGCGTTGTTGGTGTCACACAACTCTACCAGCCGAACAGAATAGGGCAATTGGCTCCGCAGTTACCGCATTTAAAATTAAATAAACATTGTTTTCTGTGATAACATGACACTTAATTCGGTTGCAACATCGTTGCTTGTTAATTTGACCTCTAATTGTCCCGTCACATTTGGTATAAGCACAGTAGCAGTCCGATCCGACCATTTCTTTGCGGTAAACATTGTCAATAAACATTAGAATGAGGCAACTACATGTTTGTTACACAACTGTTTGAGCTACGTACAGAAACAATAGATGGTAATGTACGCGCTAGAGATCTTTCAAAGTTTAAGCTACATTACACATACACAATGGACTAAGTAGCATAAAGTTATCATTTCATTTTTTCCAATAGCTGCATGTAATCAAATGTCAGTGCCTTTTTTCGCAAGGGATCAATTACTTGATCATCAGGCTTACAACAATTACACCCTCACGGAATCAGTGCAACTGAATGTAAGAACATTCCCTGTTTTTTTTTCTTATACATGAATGGTTTGTAGATAAAGAAGTGAAAGAGATAGCTATTTGGGCAGGAAATTAAATGGCCGGGAGAGAAGCCAAATTCATCTTAGGCAAATGATGGATGGCTCGTAGTATAAAGGAAAGTAAAAATCAAATAAGAATTAACGAATTGTAACACAGCCTTAACATCTGCAGGACAGATTGCATTTCGATTTTCTCTCGTGTAGAGGGCTAAACCTCGCAAAAATAAAATGCACTAAGCTGTTTATTAATGCAGCCTTGTTTTCTTTGCTAGCTTTAGATCTAATTCTTACGCTCAGTCAGTTTCTAATTTGTTGGGAAACTTACATCTTTGAAAGAGATAAATATGCAATTCGAGGAAATGGTTTTTACATTAACGGCAATGAGTCTGGTTCGCTCAGGATTGGAAACGACGTTGATTAAAGTAGAACTGTCATAACTTTCCCTGTGCAAAGGTTGACATAACGCAAGGTGCAGAACGTCATTTCCTGAGGGGTCTGCAATCTGAATGAAACATTTAACCTGAGCAAAAGTCTAGCCCTGTTCATCGAAATATTTGATTGTGGAACAGTTCCTTTTTGTTAAACGCTTGTAGTCGAGACCATAGATGTAGCAATCGTTAATCTCAAGATGCACAAAGGAAGTTACGTGGATGGTGTTCGGAGCACAGTTGAATTCTGCTACTGCCTTAAATTCTTGATCATTTAACTCACGTTTGTATGGCGCTCCTAATGCAAAAACACCTGGCGCAAGTTCGCAAGCTCGTTTGGGGGTGTATCCGCTTAATAGGTCACGATATAGAATATCTACCTCTGAGTGATGTAGAATGTATTCTGCTCGAACTTCTGGAAGCTTCTGAGGGAAAGAAACGGCCGACAATATTTGCCTGTCTATCGCCTGTGTTCCATTAATAAACTTTAGAATGAAGCCATTGTTATCTTCAAAGATGAAAGCAGCTGTGGGTGAAAAGTTGGCCCAAGTCCCGAACATCATCAGCTAAATGCAGCAGTTGGTGAATGTTCATGGTTGTGAAACGTGCCACGTAAATGGCGGGAAAACTTGAGCAAAAACTGGACAGCAATTGTTCGGCTTCACAGAGATCCGATTCACTTATGGACTGTTTTAACAGCAAATGTATGGCATTTACCAAAAGGAGATAATGCTGAAATATGTCTTTGGAGAGAATGCCATACAGAGTGGGAGCGCCGTAAAACAACAGAAATGAACGCAATTCACTTGCCTTCCAATATTTGAAGTGCTCAGACACTGACCGAGGCATTCTCTTGATTTCCATAGTTGGAAATATTTCTTTAAGCCGATTGTCCAAAATACCCACTAAATGCCGAAAACTGAAGGGCTCTTTTGAGTACGAGTCGCCAAACCACAGCTTCAGCAGGAATTTTTGAACACCTAAGAGAACACCGTGCATATAATCAATACCCATTCCTGCGACAATGTCAAAATTCTCCAGAAATAGAAGCCAAGATGGTCCTTTTATTCCTTTTACAATACACTGTTTTTCATTGCCAGATGTTAATGCCTCACGAGCATGCTTCACAGTATCCTTTTTATTTCGCAATGGGCCCTTGGGATTATCAGATATAAACGGAAATATTTTGGTATGCACTTTAGTACCGATTTTTTCTATTTTTCCTTGCTGAAGGCACTTCCAACATCCATATTCGCCATTGAATTGAATGCTATTACATACTAAACACCTTGCTGGGAGATCACAACTTCCCGCAGGAAGGACAGATCTGCAAAGGAACTGGCCTCTTTCAGAAGATTCTACTAAGATGCCTTTGTCAAGTATTTGAAGCTCGTCATAGAGGGGCTTGAGATAAGTTGCCATGGCAGGTTTGTTATCTCCAAACCAAAGTCCTGCAAATATCATGTTCTCCTTTGCCATCCTTTTCTCATAGGGCAACTCATTGATCACAAGAAGTAAAGGCCAAATTGAAACTTTCGACGATTTAAAAACTGGAACTCCATCAGTGTTAAAAAGGAAAGATATGTTGTTTCCACTGTTTAAAATTCCTTTTTTATGAGTTCTCTGTAAAGCTTGCCATCATATATGTCCTCTATGTTTGAAGAGATGTATTTCTTCCTATTAAACTGATGCTGTATAGACATATCGAAACCCGTTTAAAAAAGAGCCGCATTTGTTCAGCAATAGGAAAGTAGAGAAAATAACTGCGGGCACCCCTTGGGTTTCAAATCCTGAAGAAGGCCGAATTGGGACAAACAGTAGCATGCTTACTATTCAATGGTGCGAAACAAAAAGAGCAGTAGTAGTGAAAATTCAATGGGCTGTTTAAACTTCGAAAATAGGCTTTGAAACTCTTCAGGGTGGACGACAAGTTGTGACCCGCAGGTAAAGCTAAAGAAATCAGTGTCAGCAAATGCGTAATGGCTTCTCCAGGTAAATGGTACTTTACTGTAAACAACGCTAACAAAGTCATCAGTGCGGGGATTGTTAGTTGTGACTTGTTACAAACAGGTTGATCATCGTCTATGGAGTGACTTGTCTCAGAGATTGGCTTTGATGGAATGGGAAACATTTGCTCTTTACTTTCTAAGTTGATTGTTAAATCTTCGTCAAGTTCCTCGAACTCATACATTTCTTCCTCGTCATTTATAGGATCATCGTTTTCCATTGGTAACACATGAGCATGAATTTCATAAAACATACAATCTTGTACTTCATTATTTTCGTAACTGTCTCCAGGGGTTTCAGTTCTAGTGGGGTAATCTGGTTCAAGCAAACTGCGAAACGATGTTTCAATTTCTGCATATTCTTCATCAATGACTTCAATAGTGTCCATGTCATCAACAATATTGAAATCAGTCTCGAAAATTAAGTCATCTTCAGTCTCAGCTTGGTAAGTTTCTATGCCTGTTTCAGAGGCAGTAGTTGTGCAGATTAATTTTTTCTCTTTCTCTCTTGAATTTGAAGGCTTTGTTCTTTTCATATTGGGACACTGTCTTAGTATCGTTAACTTTGAAGTGGACAGAAACTTCTTTAAATTCCTCCTTTTCATGATTATTTTTGCTTTCTTTAGGGAAAGCGAAAGGAATAGAAACTTCTTGAAATGTATCCTGATCGTCAGTATCCTTTTTGTGTCTTTTTGGACTCAGTTCAGCCATTACGTACCTTACAAATCAAACAGTGTAAACAAAAGCAGTTGTACGTTGCGACGAGGAACGCCAATGAAAATTTTGTGCTAGCTGATCATGAGTATTGCGTAAGAAAAGCACGGAGACATCACATTTTCTTTAGAAACATCAATGCGGTTGCATGTTCATGTGATGATTTAATGTCCGCTGATTGGCTCTACAAGTTTTGACAGTCCAAAGTCAAATCAAAAGTCTTCGTAAACGGCGGAAGAGTTCAGGGAGGAAAAAGTAGGATTTTCAAAGGCTTTTAACTTTTTCCTGTGCGGAACTTAGCTATTCTCAACAGTCTAAGAATACAGCTATGGGTAACCAGTTCGTCTGTGCTTATTTTAAGTCTGATAAGTCATTCTCAGTCATTCCGAAGAACAGATGTGCTTTGAGAGGCGCGTTTGAAGTTGGAGAAGAAGTCAGAGTTACTTGGCGAGGACAGGGGGGCAGCAAGCAAGTATACATCGGCAAAATTATCAAAATAGCAAACAAAGGTAAGGGTAATCTAGAACTTCTCTCTTTGAAAATCAATTGTTTCAATCACTGCCTAAATAATTTCTTGGTTTCGTCTTTAAGTAATCATGTACTGACCATATTGAGTGTGTGTTTTGGTTGCGACTGCAATGATGTTTCTGTGTTTTGCACAGAGGAAAAGAAAGTACTCGACAAATTTGAAGGATATTGTGGGCAAACGATGAACAAAAGACAGGAGGAAGGCTGCTCTGAAGAGGTGGTGTTAAATGAACTTTGTCAAGCATCACTGGAAAATTTTGCATCGGAGAATGTTGCGAATGAAGAGGAAGGTAGTGGCTCCCTGGGAAAAGGAAGAGAAAAACAACTGCTATAATGAAGGAAAGTTTGGATCAGGCAAATGACCAAGACATGACCAAAAAGAAGCGTAAAGATGGCAAAGGAAAGGAAAACGTTAGTTGTGATCAGGCAGATTCCACTGCACAAGAAGGCAAGAAGGCTAGAGAAAAGCGACAGGCAATGGCCGAAAAGACAACAGCTAACAATATGGGTCAGTTAATGTTTGCTAGCAGGTATGGCAACAAATTTCTGTCAACTGAAATCAGTACTGAAACTCCTGCGACTAATCCAACA
>JAHPZR010000025.1:12500-15915 GCA_019787425.1 Platygyra sinensis | reverse complement strand
CATTACAACTTCACGCCGCTTTAAATGTGTCTTTCTGAAATGGCTTACACCTCTGGATGTTGTAGCTTGAAGGCTCAGTTTATTCCTTTGGGCATTGCTTTCGGTAGCATCCGAAAGCGTCTCGAGTAACTTCGGTTTTATTCGGTTTGAAAAAGGTGAGATATTTTGGAAGGAGACCTCAAAGAGACTTCAAAAGACTGGAACAATGCTACAATTAAGGGACCATGGGCGAACTGACTTGTGAACGTATCCTTTTGTTCGCGATGTGTGAATGATTATGAAGTAATCCGAAGTAATCATCGCAGACATTTTATAGATTTGGCTTCTTCGCAATGTATTTTCAAATTTTGTAAGCTTAAGCTTGTGTATTTTTGAATACAGATCATATCGAGAGCTTTAAAAAGAGATCTTGAACGAGTTGTTTTGGTCACGGAACGCCAAAATTAGATTTTTTCGTAGAGCGGCCGCCATAGTTAATTTATTCGTAAACACGTTCCGATGCGTGGTGAATGCCCAGATCACGTAATGGATTTGAACTTTACCTTTGACCACAACTTTTTAATCAGACGCTTTCGAGGAGCTGTAAGGAGAGATTTAATGATGATTCTTTTATTTTGAAGCCGACTGAGTGCTCGATTCAAAGCCGCCGGCAAGTTTTATTCACAGCAGTGTCATGTTTCATGTTATCTGTTCCTCCCAGAATATGTATTTGATGACTTTTTTCTTTCTTTGCTCAATAAAGAAAGTTCAGTTAAAATTCCTTGATTTGTATTTTTTTAATAAAAACTCAGCGAGTTTTATCATTTTCCTTCATGTAGCCACGTTCCCGCGCGTAAGTGGAAATTCCGACAGCGGCGGCGTGTAACTTGTTATTAGTTTTTGTATTTTTTTATATTTTTCCCAAAAAACTCAGCGCGTGTTATAATTTTACTCCATGCAGCCACGTTTAGCCCCGCTCGTAAGTGGAAATTTCGACAATCGTGGCGTGTAACTTGTTAAGTTTTTTATTTTACGATAAACAATCGAGGCTTTTTTTATCGTGTATATATTTGTTTTCGGTTTCGATTCGAGTGAGTGCACTTCAGTCAAAAAGATTTTACGCAGGGAATGCTAAAGCAAAGGCAACGAGAAACGAAATAGGGTAAGAAAAGATCAGCAAATAAAAATGTTTAACACCAAAGTTGCATTAATTGCAACACGCAACAAGTTTTGTAACTGCTGCTTTGTACTAAGGTAAATATACTCCGCGGTCATAAATTCAATTCGCGTGCGCTCCTGTGTTTTGGAAAAAGAAACCCTCTCTTGATCGAAATGTTGACTCGGAAAAGTTAAAAAGGCCATTATGTAGAATTTTCGACCTTTACTCTTTACGGCCTTCAAAAAATTGTTCACTCGAACACGATTTTTGTAACCAAAATTTCGCTGAGAGCGTAAATATTGACCGACGTGTCTGGTCGTTCGGTGGTAATTTACAAAAACCTCCCTTCGTCAATTAATAAAGATATCTGTTTCAAGTTTGAAATTGACAAGAATGGTGGCACCAGCTGTGGTAACACATTCTATGAATTTAAAATCAATCAAGCAGACATTATCGTAGTCCCTAGGGTTTTATTTCTTCTCTGTTAACAAAAGAAAAATATCTCACCAACATCAAAGAGCTTGCGCTCTTCGGAAACATGCGGTGTTGTCGGCAGAACATCGTTATGAATAAGCGATGAGTAAGAACAATAGCGTGAATATATGAATGCTCAATTACCCCAGAATTTGGGGTACACACTTAAAGCGGCGTGAAGTTGTCATGGTCACCTAAAGTGTAGCCTAATAATGTTGTTACTGATATGACATAACAATCTTTTGGTTACACTACACTCATGGGTGAGTCACCTAAAGTGTAGCCTAATAATGTTATTGCTGGCATGACATAAGAATCTCTTGGTTACACTACACTCATGGGTGAGTCACCTAAAGTGTAGCCTAATAATGTCAACTGAGCGGAAATTCAAAAAGCAAAACCAAAATGGTGGAACATAAACTTGAATCGTTGAAGACTATCATAGCTTGGTAGACTCTTGAAACTTAATTTGCATACTCCTTAAGCTAAAATACATACAAGACAAAAGCTAGTCTAGTTTGGCACCAGTGTCGAGAAAAGCTTTTTTGTCGAAAACAGTTTCGTCCCAGGGCTGGCTTGATTGTTCATGTGGGAAAATTTTTATCCTGGTTGCCAAGATCTCAGTTGCAAAAAAACAAGATCCCAGTAACCTGGCTAGCCCACATCAAAATTTTCATGAAGAAAAGAGCGGTGAGGTGAGATCACAGAAACCGAGCCAGCCCAGTTGACTGCATGGGCTCATATGAAGAGGCCCTAATAAAAGGTTATTATGTTTGAAATCAGATTTCTTGTAATGTTTAAAGTTGTGCAAGGTCCTCTTCAGCTTTTTCCATGAATAGTGCTTGTAAAGGAATGCCTTCAAGTTTGTTGGGAATTTCCTGTTCAGCTTGACCTATAAATGTATTAAGTTGCCTGCCAGTTAGCAACCACATAACAAATTGAGTTCAATAATTCAATGCATTAACACGTAACCATTGCTGTTCATTATTGACATATTTGGGGCAACAGATGTAAGTCCATGGTTAGTGATAAATCAATGATAATATAAGCTGTTAACCAAAAATAAATTGTAACATTTGAATAAAAGCTGCATTTATTTTAGAATATGGTCTGTTTTTAACTTGGTAAAAAGTGGCGAGATCAAATCCAGAGGAACCTCAGAATTGTTGAAAAAAATTATTATTAATAAAACATTTCACAGTTTTTGATGCCATTTTCATTTGGGGACAAGCACGGCAAAAACATCTGTACTGAAATGTATGAGGAAAATAAAGAACCTCAAGTCTAAAAACCTACTGAAATTTCGAGCTCTGGAACAGAAAATTTTAAAGTGCTTTTCCTTACCTCACAGCAAATCTATTATCATCACATCTGACCAGGGAAACCCCCTACATCCTTGTAACTGAAAAAACACAAGGAAGTTAATTAATGACTCTCAACAGCAAACTTTTAACCTTTCCCACACCTTTAATGCAATTTTTACTCTCTTTGCCCCTCAAACATGATGGCCTCAGGAAACAATGAAAACATCTATAAATAAATGGTCATTGTCTTCATCCACATAAATTATTTTAGGGAACCAACCACTTTGATTATTTTCATCAGGGGACAACATTCTTGGACTGAATATGAGAAATAAAACCACCCATCTACCCGACTCAATGATAAATTCACACCACAACCGAAACACACCATTTTTTTCATCACCAAATGGGGGGGAAGGGGTGGTCCTAGTTTTTCATTTATAATTGTGTCCTTGATTGTACTCAATATTAATAACAACTTCTAAAATGAGTGTCATTG
>JAHPZR010000025.1:0-5000 GCA_019787425.1 Platygyra sinensis | reverse complement strand
AAACTTAACCTCTTTATTACGGACACTCCAATGATGACAGTTCTTATTCAACACGATTTCCTGTTTGTCGTTACATATCAAAGTGTAATCAATAGTCTCACTGTTCATACGATAACAGTATCAAATATTTTAAGGGAATTCCTTAGTATTGCATTGCGCATCCCTACTGCGCACGATTTTCGAGTCATCAGCGCGTGCACATGAGCGCGTGCACGTGCAAAACGTAAGAGATTTCCCTCAAACTAAGCTCGATAACGGAATAAATTCTTCTTTTCTCTTAAACGAGCACGGTGACCCCCGATTTTTTTTTCAGGTATTTGGTAAGAACAGTCGAATGAAGAACATATTTGAAGAGGAAAAAAAGTTTGATAGTAGAACATAATTTTTTTTGGAAAATAGTTCCCAACTGGGTGTATTTTGGCCAAGGCGAGGACTTGAGATAACCACGGAACTGTCCGAAAAAGTGCAATATTCCCGCAACCAGGCAATCAAAAACGGCTTAAATGAAGCAATACTGCTTATGTCAATAAACGAAGCTTTACTTTTAAGACAAAAACTTTGTGCCTTTCAAGTAACCAAGATTTAATTCTGTATGAAGTTGATTCGAACTTTAACGCGCAACCAGTAAAAATGCCCCATTTTAAGAGCCTGCTGACGCGTAAACAAGCACGGTGACCCCCGTTTTTTTATTGCATTTTTATTATGTTCATATCATGAATGTTCATTACGCCAAGTTTCAAAAAAAGTTTGATAGTAGAACAATTTCAAGGGAATCACCTTAAATGCACCTCAAAGACTGGTTTGAGCCAGTTTTGACTTAAAGAACACTTAATGCCATAAATGGAGCCTTTAAAGTGATGTAATATTCATGACCTCCATCCAACGGACACCTCTCCAATACGGACACTTTACTCTGTCCCTTCGGTGTCCGTATTAGAGAGTTTCGACTGTATGTAAATTCATGTATTGTAAGGAAAAATATAGGAGCATATTTTCGCGTCAAAGGGAGGCCATATTGTTCATCATGCTTCAAATATTTGTAAAACACGTACAGTTTTGAACTGAAAGAGAGGAATATCCCCCAGTTTTAGCAGAGACATATTCACTTACGCGACGCATGCGCGAGCGAAACTATTTGATAGATTGTGACATTCTCGTCCCCAGAGGCCGCGATCCTTTTGGTCAGTTACGGGGATCGCGACCTCTGGCCAGGTCCAACTCCGGAAGTCCGCTTTTCACGGACTTCCCGTCATTCTGCGCATGCCCAGAGCCGAGTCTGACAAATGTGATTGGTTCTGGTCTCAATCTATTGTGTTTACAAAGCCATTCAAAACCGGAATGTCGTTGGACGGGGCCAGAGGTCGCGATCCCCGTAACTGACCAAAAGGATCGCGGCCTCTGGGGACGAGAATGAGATTGTGAGAAAAGGATATTAGTAAAATGACAGTTTCATTTAGAAAGTGGAAACAGATTTTCGTCATAAATCGGATTAGAACTTTAGTTTGCTACCTTTTATTTGGATGTTGTCTCTTATTTCAATTACATTGATCGATTCTGAACGCAAGTTTCATCTCGACGAAATTAGTTCATTTAAAGTTTTGATGATGGTATCCGCGGAGTCGTAAATAAGCACACCAGGCTGCTTTGTTTGTCTTGAATTCTCTGGACAAGAACCTAATCTCCACTGAGCATATTTCCAGACGTCCCGTAAACATTTATAGTTTGTTAAATTTTCCAATTTATAGACGAGCTATACTAGCGAATATACGAGAGTTCATATATTTCAACTGCGGAGAATGATATGAAGTTATAATTGATCATCGCAGTTATGCACACAACTTCTC
The DNA here is from genome assembly GCA_019787425.1 of Platygyra sinensis. Classification (NCBI taxonomy): domain Eukaryota; kingdom Metazoa; phylum Cnidaria; class Anthozoa; order Scleractinia; family Merulinidae; genus Platygyra; species Platygyra sinensis. The sequence continues at coordinate 3,156 of JAHPZR010000025.1, read as the reverse complement.
AAATCATTAATTATTCATGCTGTTCTTACCCAACCAGAGCATCTTATTCTGGTCAGGTGGATGAGTTTAGAAACCCAATGAAAAACGAGTTGAAAACACGGCCGTGAAAGAAACCCGTGTTTGAAAAGATTTCAAACACGGATGCAAATTTTCTTAATCTTTTCATAGTGAAAAAGCAACAAAAACACGTGGCGATAAACAACTGTATTTAATCACACATTTTACGAAACAAACTTTAAACCTAAATTATTTACTGCTAACGTTGAATGTAACGGTACAGTTTTTTTTTTTTAAAATTAAATTGCAATTTACTTTACATCCTGACACACATTTCACTATTTACATACTACACTTATACTCCACTTACTACTTACACATTACCTACATGGTACTACTCTTAATACAGTACAGTTACACTGATTACCGCATTACGTTTGGCCTATTCACAGTTCGTATCCCTAAAAAAATACTTTTTTGTACATATTATAGTTTAGCATAGATATTGTTATAACATCTATAGATATATACATATATTGTAAAGTTTACGGCCATTTTACATCTACTTAAACCCATCTACATCCTACTTAGAAAAACTTGCCAGTGTTACACATCACTGCTACACATTTAAAACCTTCCAATGAATATTTATGCGTTAATTTTGCAATGAAATCAAACATGGAGATTTCCTCATGAGTTAACTTTGCGTTGTACAAATAGTACTTTGCAAACAACAGAGTGAAATTGAGCTTTCTTTCAGGGTATTGTTCAGCATTCTTTTTATTTAATTTTCTGCCAAACATTGTCTCCATCTGCGAGAAGCTTAGAGAGGTGGCATTTTCGGAGTTAAACCACTTGATAACTTCTGAGAAAAATAGTTTTGTGAGAGAGCAATTTTGGAAAGTGTGGATTATTGAATCATTCATTTGACAAAATGTACATAGCATATTGTCTTCTTTTCCATAAAGAAACAGCTCTTTTTTGGTAACTAGTGTTCTGTGCAAAAGTTTAAAATAAAATTCTCTCAACTTGTTATCCTTGCAAATGGTTTTCATGTCCCCAAAATATGACTCTAAAGGGATATGATCTACTTGTAAATCTCGAGCCCATTTTGCGCTCGCCTTGAGTTGGATTTTGTCCTTGTTTATTAGTAGTTTATAAAAGTCTTTATTTTTCATTTTAAGGAGGTTTATACAGATTTCTGATGAAAGTGGGAAAACATTTTTTGACAAGAAGTCTGTTTTTTCTACAGAGGTTACTTTTGCACTTTCTATGAAATTTTTTGGAATTGCTGAAATAACTTGAAAATACGTCAGAAAATTGCAACTTAAAAGATATTTCTCTGTAAATTTTGCGTACGACATAACTTTACCATCAGCGTCTAAAAGATCTTGGATGAGATATACGCCTTTCTCAAACCAAGTTTTGTAGAAGATAGAGCATCCATCTACCAATATATCTTTGTTATTAAACAAAACAAATTCTTGATGGGAAAAGGACTCGTAGTAGGATGTCTTAAGTTCCAGGAAATGCTGAAGTATTTCTTTGTAGAACTGGGGTAAATTAATCCTCGCAAGGAACTTTTTATCGTAGTTGCACCTTAACAAAAAATTTAACCCTCCAAATTTGTCCAATAGGTGGTTGGGAATGGCCTTCCAGGAGTCCACAAAATTTTCCTCCTTCGATAAAAGTCTTGGGATCCATGCCAACTTCATCGACTTTGCCATGATATCAATACTGGGCGCGCGTAGACCACCTTCGTCATAATCAGAGATCATTACTCTACGTTTGATTTTGTCTTTTTTATTTTTCCAGATAAACTTAAAAATAGCAGAATTGACAGTCTGGATATAGGCTTTTGAAATGTTGAGGTTTGAAATCGTGTGGACCAGCTGGGCGATTCCTAGACTTTTTGCTATAAGACATCTCCCAAATATTGTTAAATTTCGACAATTCCAGACATCAAAGATACTTTGCATTTTCTTCAGTTTTGTCTCAAAATTAAGTTTCTCATTTTGTTTTACATCGTAAGATACGTAAGATCCAAGTATTCGGACAGGCTTTTCAGGCCACTGGAATCCAAAGGGTGTGTCCTTACAATGCCTCCAAGGTCCAAGCCACAAAGCTTTGGTTTTCGACGAGTTTAGTCTCAGACCTGAGAGGTTGCCAAAGTTGTCTAAAACATTGAGTGCTCTGCTGACGGAATTTCTGTTGTTGATAAGAAGGGTAGTGTCATCTGCAAACTGACTTATTTTTAATTCCTTCTGAAAGACTTTTATTCCCTGGATTTCCTTGTCTTGTCTAATTTTGCATGCTAAAAGCTCAACTGCCAAGACGAAAAGGAAAGGGGACAAGGGGCATCCTTGTCTAACTCCCCTTGAAAGTGCGAAGTAATTTGTACTAAACCCGTTATTTAAAACTGAACTTTGGATATTAGAGTAGAAAGTTGAGATCCAGTGTTGGATGGATTCGCCAAAGTTAAATAAAGCAATAGCGTTTTGGATAAATTTCCATTCAATAGTGTCAAAGGCTTTTTGGAAGTCAAGTTGCAGGAGAATACCTGGGATATCTTGAAGTTTTGTTTGTTCCAAAATATCGTTGATTAATCTAATATTTTGGCCCATATACCGTCCCTTTACAAATCCTGATTGATCTGAACAAACAAGGAGCGGAAGGACTTTTTCTATTCTTCTGGCAATTATTTTGGAAACAATTTTATAATCTAAATTTAATAATGTTATTGGGCGCCAGTTATTAAGTAATTCAAGATCAGAGTCCTCCTTGGGAACCAAAGTAATTACGCCTCGACGTTGAGATATTGACATCTCACCTGCATTGTACGCTGAATTAAAGCTGTCTACAAGATCACGTCCGAGCAGATCAAAGAAACAGTTATAGAACTCCCACGTAAATCCATCATCTCCAGGAGATTTTTCCGGTTTAAAAGTGCCAAGAATGTCTTGACATTCTTTAAGTGTGATTTCGCCTTCCAGTTCATCTCTAACTGTATCTTCGAGTTTTGGTATTGCAAGGTTTCCAATAAACTCTTCGAACAAATCATTCCTTCTGTCTTTGGCGGACAAATATAAATTTCTATAGTATAGTTCAATTTCCTTTAATATTTCCAATTCATCCGTAATCGATTCACCATCAGGTTTC
>JAHPZR010000022.1:0-15000 GCA_019787425.1 Platygyra sinensis | reverse complement strand
ATTGCTTCAACTTGAATCTTGTTGACCTCGATGTAGCTACCAAAGGACAACTGCTCCAGTTCAATGGAGCCCTGTACGAACATACTGATAGCGTGGCAATGGGATCCCCTCTTGGTCCCTTACTAACTTACACTCTTTTTTTTATTAAGAACCAGTAAAATTTAGCTCAGGCTCAATGTTCTTATTTTTTCGGCCATTTCAGCCTCAAAATGTTCCTATTTTGTTCTTAAAATTCTGTGTTCTCTAATGGCTCCAAATGTGGTTATACCGTACTGTACAGTACTTCACTGTAGGGACCCTGACCTGCAGGGTACCTAAACCATACCTTTCACATGCATCATACAGTGATGGACAAAGAACCTGTACTTATCAGTACATGTAGTGTTCAGTGTTTATACTCATACATGTAATCTGATACTGTTTACACACGAAAAATGTGATAATGAAGTTTAAGACTGATGATATATCTGGAAGACTGTATAGTAAAGACCCTGAATTTTGAAAAGAAACGTTGGCTTCACACTGTCGTCGCGGTCTGTTTGTTTGGTGAAAAAAATTTCAGCCTCAGATTGTTCTTAAATTGTTCTTATTTTTCGAGCGATTTCAGTCTCAATGTTCTTATTAAGTTTGTTCTTATTAAAAAAAAAAGAGTGTATGTGGTTATTGTGTTCATGGCCTCTATTGAAGAAAACCTTGAGCGAGAGAATTACTTTCATCTTTTTATCGAAGATTTGTCGACGATACGCTCACCATCATGCCGAATATAGCAACAGCATCTAATTTCTTGGACACGCTTAACAATGCACAAACTTTCGTAAAATCTCCGATGGAAACCGCCGGAATCCAATGGTGTACTCCCATTTCTGGGTATCCAGTTGCTGAACCAATCGCTTCAAATATAACCTCTTCCAGGCGTTTCAGTTAGTCTGGGCGCAGCGCAGAAAACAGCGAGCAAAAAAAAAAAAAAAAAAAAAAAGCACGGGGAGAGGAAGCGAGAAAACACCTGTTGGAAACTTAACAAAAGGTCATTCCGCCCACTTATACATCGTCTACAGAGACGCGTAACATGACCGCCGGCTTGTGGTTTTTCAGTTGTCAACCTTTCTTTGAAACATGCTCACGGAATATTTCAAACTTTGTCCCTCGAACTGAAAGCCAACACTTAGACAGCTTAGAGGCTTTAAAACATATTTTGCACACACAATCTCTCTTACTTTCCGGTTGTTCTCGGCTTCTTAGTCGATACCCATTGCCGTTGCTGCGACTCCGATTGTGCTCAACCGTTCAACTTGGTCTTTCATCATGGCCTCGAGAGCTAGAAAAGCCACCATGATCGTGAATACGGCGCCGGCTTCTCCATTCATCAGGGACATTACTCGTGGAAAGAGTTGAAAGATTAAACTCTTTCAAAAACCATTGGGAAGGATTGCAAAGGAATCTTTCATAGACCATATTTTTATGCAATCCTTCTGTTCTTCGTGAATTAAGGCACTTCACTTTGGAAAATCTTTTAGCTTGTTGTTTGTAATAGATTTGAACACCGCGTCACTCGTTGAAAGGTCTCTAACCGGTGCCATATCGTATATCTCATCTGCGTCAGTAATGCTCGAGTGTTGACAGGATCAGTCTGTCAAAACTGACCAATCGGAAGGTATACCAGATGCTGGTATACCGGAACGACCTTTTATCGAGTTTTCCGACAGGCGTTCTCTCGTTCCTCTCGCCGCGCTTTTCTTATGTTTTCGCGCGCTGTTTTCTGCCCTGCGCCCTGACTAACTCAGTGAACGCCTGGAAGAAGCTGCCTCAAATAAGAATGAATGATTTTTGAATGATTGTTGCCTTTCTTATCATACCAGAAATGAACCCCTTGAATTTTAAACTCGGCTGCGCGTCCACTTTGTTCCTTGTGGGTTGGTCTTCTTTATTTGCATTTATTTAGGGAGGCAGCCTGGCCGAGTGGTTTAGGGCGCTGAATTTGAAATCTAGAGGTCCCTGGTTCAAATCCTCCACTCTACTTGCTATCCGGATTTATTACTCGGTAGTCCCGAGTTCAACTCCTCGATGCCCGCGTTGGGCAAATAGCCAACTGGTCCGAGCGGCCTCCCACCCCAGTTAAGGCTCTTAATAGGTTTAGTGTCATATTATGTAAATATCTCAGTTTACTTATTTTAAAGGGTCCCCAATTAGCACTACAGTGCTAAATTACATGACACTTGAGAATTAAAACTGGTTATTATTGGTAATTAGATTATAAATTAATTCTTATTACGATTATTATCGATATATTATTATTAGTAGTAGTCGTAGTAGTATTAAGTATTAAATTATTGCAATTATCACATTCCCATCATCAATCATCATTATTAATTATTATCATTTTATTTGCCCCGCCAAATTGCCCAACGTTCCTAAAGCCAACAACCAGCGTTTGGATCTCTTATTCGGTTTTAGCAGTTGGCCCAACAGCTGTCTTTTTCCAAATTCACTGGGCATGATAATAGGAAGCTTTTTTTCACTGAAATTACGATCAGCGCAGATAAAGGTATTGTATCTGATATGCAAATGGTGTGACCGTTAGCAGTTGGTTTCTCAAATAAATTGAACCCCTTCAGACTGTCGGCGGGGTCATGCTGCCCTATTTTTTGATAACATCTTTCAGCAGAATTAGGATTGAATACCGAATCCGGTGATAATAATGGGCATCCTCGGCCTTAAACATCCGTTCGGGACGGTTTGAACCATAGAATTGTTCGTGATTGGGTAATAGATAATCCATGTATTTATCACTGGGCGTTCTCTACGTATTAGGGCAGGGGTGTCAAGTTCTTATTTTTTCCTATTTTTTGGCCATGCAACCTGGTCCGAATTTTCCTCCTACTTTTTTCTTGAAATTCCTAGTATAATTTTTTTATTTTTTCCTATTTTTTTACTAGTTATCAGGGGGTTTTATAGGCTAACCTAGGTACGACAGAAAACATTTTGAAATATTATTTGAAAAAAAATTGGCCGACATTAAAAATTGATTACTACTTTAAGCAGAAGGTTGCCAAAAAAAACTGGAAACGGCTGTTCCAAATAAGACCAGTTTGAAGTCTTAATGAGTGATTTTCTTCTGAAACTCGTACCCAGACTTTCTCAGTGCTTTTGATAGCATGCAAGGGATGTCAAGTTACATCTTACTGACAATGAACTTGTCATTGGTGATCAAACCAGAAAGGCCTTAGCATGTTTGAATCCTGCAAAGCAGAGGCTGGCTATTCTTGGTATTACAGCATTTTATGTTGCCACAGTATCCCACCTTCAGACACGGTTACACCTAGGATACAAGCTCTTGAGAGACCTTGGCTGCCTAAATCCCCTCAAATGGCACCGAAATCCACAGACACTTCCATCCAGAATCTTTCTAAGAAACTTCAGCCTCAGCTAGATGTCTCATCTGTGCTGGATGAGTGGAAATGGCTACAAGCAGATCAAGAGGTACGTTTGAACCCTTGACTTTCTGAATCCGCAGGTAGCATCATTAACTTAACATGGCTATTGCTCCTGCTAACTGTTCATTCTGATGGTAACACAGTAATATCAATGTCCTGAGCCCCTAGTGAATTACATATGGACTGTTGTATTTGACAAAACAAAGTGCTTCCAAATGCTGATTCTGAAAGGGGGCTGGTCGATAAACGTAAGACTGTGGTCACCAGTGAGAGTCGGTCAGACTCTTAGGAAGAAGTGGACAGTACGGGTCTGTGGCACTGTAAAGGCAGGGGACCAGTCATGCTTATGATCCAGTTAAGAGCCGGTTTTCACTTGCGCATCAGCCAAAAGCCGAGGATTACGCACAGAAGCAGTAAAAAGTTGGTACACAATTAGCACCTTTTAATTTTATTGTTGGAAAATTTCCAACAAGGGGCGTTAATTGGGGTTTCAACATGTTTACTGCGTATGTGGACTATGCTTTTGCTTATGCGCTAGTGAGAACCACTCTTCATGGTCTAATGGAAGAAGGGAGGTTGGTATGAAAGGTGAAAGAAATTGATAATTACTGCCTTTTTCCAATCTAGAAACAACAAATGGGCCCTCTGTCAAGATGGGTATTTTCTTCGAGGGTTATACCGCTCAAGCGACGTTCGGCTGCACAATATCGAACAAGCATTGTGTTGCAAGCCGAGAACATTTTCAAACATAGACAAGGCTAGGGATTGCTATGATGAAAACGTGAGGCTATCACTAGATAGGAGAGGCTGGAGCAAGTGTAAACAAGACTGGTATTACATGGTGGGTGTGTACAAAGAGGGCTGTGATGATCTGCACTGTATTGAGATGATTAGATGCTGTAGAATGCAGCTTCCAGGTACACACTCTGAGATTTCATTTTGACAAAATAAACCAAAACTATATTTCTTCTTTGCAAAGCCATAGGATTGCTTTTCTTTGCCATTATATATTTTTAGATATGCCGGTTCTTGGTCACTGGCTGATGAATGGTCATGATGAACTTCTAAGGTTGGTGATGATTAATCAATCAATCAATGAAGCAGATAACCGATCAATCAATCATACAGGCAGGCAGGCAGGCAGCCTATTATTTTGTAGGAATCTAAGTTTAGCAGAGATCAAAGCACATCGTAAGCCTGCGATACATGAGATAAGAACTGCTATATTTCATGATTGGCGTCAATCGACTTGTATTCCATTCACACTTTCTTGGTGTTCTATTTCAGCTTTAATAGCATGCCACTCTTTGCAGAGGGACGGTGTCCTGGCAGTAAGGCCATATTTTTCAACCAAACAAATTCCTTCGCTAGCACACCAAAAATCCATCTTATCGATCAGAGTTTTACCATTGCCTGCTGGATAAAGCAAACAACATGGGTCCCCAATAAGTTGGCAGCGATTTATGGTGACTGGTATTATCCATGGCAGTTTTTATTGAGCATAGTTAATCAAACAATAATATTTCATCGTCACCAAAATGGACCAGATCAATGGTTTTCCGTAACGAGTACCGTTGCCATCTCGGACACGTGGGCCCACGTGGCTGTTACCTGGGATTACGTGAGAACAGCTGTGTATATCTATGTTGACGGGAAAGAAGTAGGGTACAGATCATATAATCCGGAGGCCAAGTCCTATGGACCCACAGGGAAGCTGTACCAAATTGGTGATGATGGTCATTGGAATGACCATCAGTTCCACGGATCGATAATGGATCTTTATGTCTTTGGTATGGCACTTACGCTGGATCAAATCAATAGACTAAGAGGTGAGCTTTGCTTTCAAACCATTCATATCAAGGCAGGTGCTTGAAAGGCAAAACATGCTCTTACGACCCTTTTCAAGATCCTTTTAGAAAAGTGAGGTTGGGTGCCTGAGACATACAGGAGCTTCCCATGGCTGGCAAATCCAGGCAACTCAGCCATGAGCCCCCACACTGAAGGAGAAAAAACAGGCACCAGTCACACTGATAAAACAGTAGAAAGAAAGGGAGGGACAAGGGGGAGAGACAGCCTCCAAGGAGTCCCCACGCTCAGGAGAAACGCTAATGCTAGAAACGCTGACTACAACGCCAACCAAATGCCACAACACCCTTTGAACCAGGAGCTCGAGGAATCCTGGAACATACGCATGTATAACAACCCGCAGACCGCGTGGGTAAAAACTTGTGCTCCTAGTTGTTAACTTGTTAACATTAAATTGCATTTAACTGCATATTAATGCTAACAAGCTAGTGAAGCAGTGTGGTAATGACTAAGGCATCTTATACACTTCTCAAACTCATTAATAATTCATCAAGTTAAAACAAAGAAAATCACAACTGTGAAGGACGTTTGGATAGCCAGTCTTAATCAGCAAAGAGTTTGACAATTCACCTCCCGGTTAACTCCTTAGTTTTTGTTTCGATTTAGAAGATATTTCAAACACTCCAGTGAGTGCTTCGTCAGTTATCCAAACACCTTGAAAAAATACTCCGCTGTGCGTCATACTTTTGACTCTCTTCTCGGTGTTTGGATATCCCAGTGAAACACTGTAACTCCTGTTTGGTTAGTCTTTGTAACTGTTCTGATCTTTGTGACATCATCATCTTGCCGAGGTAGTCTGGGTGGAGCACCTAGAACGTCTGGTGTCCATCATGATCTGTGATTAACTTGCGGGATGGGTGCTAGTCCTGCTCGTCAATTTGGGGCAGCTGGTCAATTGAGGGCTCATCTGCTATTCTATATACTTTGTTTTTAATCCCAATTTGATGTCCACTCATCCTCTACACCAAGGAGAAGCTGACATGTGAAGCACCACAACCAAGCTTATGAACAAGTAGGGGGAGCAATTATGAGCAATTATGAACAATTAGGGGGAGCAGGGATGGCGCAGTAGTGAGAGCGCTCGCCTCCACCAATGTGTCCCGGGTTCGATTCACGGAGCAGCGTCATGTGGGTTGAGTTTGTTGTTGGTTCTCTTTCTTGCTCCAAGAGGTTTTTCTCCGGGTCCTCCGGTTTTCCCCTCTCCTCAAAAACCAACATTTCCAAATTCCAATTCGATCTGGAATTGTCAAGCACTTTATCATGAGCCTCTGGCTGGGGTGATTGCATAAAGCACTCCCTGTGGTTGACATTAAATTTGCATTTACATTTTACATGAACAGTTGGCACTCTAGTACATGAGTTGCACCTGAAATAACTAACACTGTTTATTCGAAAAATTGTATGAAAGAAGATAATGTATTGAACCATATTCATCTGAAATTAGGTGTTCCTGATATCGTTAACTCCACCAAGGCTGTACCAGGAGGGACTGTTGTTGTCGCATGGGATCTTCCCTTTGAAGGGGCGTGTCCAGTTATCATGTACACTGTATACTACAGAAAGGTGACAAAGAATAGCAAGTGGCAATCAGTTACTGTGAAAGGAAAAACAAACAGTTATACGCTGCAGCTCAAATGCAGGGAAGAGTATGAGGTAGCTGTTACTTCAATGAGTGGATATAAGGAAAGTGCTTTTAATGAGAGCAAGATATGGAACTTCAAAACCCAAGGAGGTGATGTGGCATATAATAAGTCATGTAGTGATACTTACAGAACTTGGCCCGGGCATTTTTGGTTTAAATTTTCAAGAAGATGTGCTCAGTTAGTTAATTATATGAAGGTCTAATAAATGTTACATGTTTTAAACAAAGTGTTGTGTTTCATCATTAACTGTCATCAGAAGCATATGACCTAGAATAGGTGATATGCTTCTGATGTCATAATTTGACACTGCTAAAAAAAATTGAGTGAATGTTTGTGTCATTAATTGTGCTACAGTACTTGCAAGTTTCTGTACATGCTAAAATATTCAGTTCTGAGGTGAAGCATTTTTCTTCAGTTGATGTTTAAGATTCTGTTCTTCCTCATTACAGAGGTTCCGTCAATTCCTGTCATCAATATCAAGGAAACAGAAATACTGAGATGTGATGTGATCCTAACATGGAGCCCTCCTGCAGACAACGGGTGTCCACTGACCATGTACACAATACACTACCAGCAAGTTCAGCCAAGAGAAACTGGGGAGCCCAGGTACCAAATCAACCTCACTGACATCATGACGACCACCTTTACAATATCGTTATCATGTGACACACAGTACACGATTGAGATCTCGGCTTGGAATGAACTGGGAGAGAGCGAGAGGTCAAGGCCATGGATAATAAAAACATTTCAGTCAGGTACTTTTTCGAGTATTTCCTCTTACATTGTAAGACGTAGCAAAGAGAACCGCCGAGAATAGCCTGGTGACTCGGCTAGGCAGGCGAAAAAAAGAAAGAGGGAGTGGAGTAGGCAGTTTGGTATGGTATTTCAGTTCAGCAAAGGACAGTTTTACAGGAAAGTTCTCCAGAAAGGAACTGATCCCACGATGTCCTCCTACGCAGACGCTCTTTGGGCGCGTCACGCTAACAACCTCTCTTACGCTCCTCACGCAATCTTCTTCTCCTACGCTCGTCACGCAATCTTCTTCCCCCATGTAAAGGAGTAAAATTGTGTGACGCGCCCGAAGAGCGTCTGCGTAAGAGGCTAATTCCACGATGGCAGCCTTAAATCTTGATATCAGGTAGTTCTGTTTCTACTGGCTCTTAATATATAGGCCGTAAGTCTCCACTCTAGATAATATTTACGTTAATCTTGTTTGCAGGTTTAGATACAAACAAAGAAACAATCTTTAAGAAATCCCCAGAATCTGATGATGGAAAACGCTTTCTGCAACACAGTTGTTTGCATTAATAGGGGGACTCTGCTTCCTACTTATCATCATTTCATTGGTAATATTTGAGCTTCGACGGAAAGCAAAAAGAAAGAAGCGACTTGCTCGTAACCTGAGGCCAAGAAGGTAATTCGGTAGCAGCTTTGTTCTAACTCTCAAATAGACATACAAACTCGAATTTGAGAGTAGCTATAAGCTAAACTTTTAAAATATATGACAAAAATGTTAAAATACATGCCTATAAAAAACTGAAGGAAGCAGCCCCCATTGCACACTGCTAAGCCACTCACTGGCTTCAACAGAATAGTGAGAATCGTAATAGAACGCCAGCAGATTTATACTATTATGTGATAGGACGCCAGTAGGAGTGAATCACTGACTCCAGATCCTTCATTTTCCATTAGATCAAAATCCACTATTTTTGCTCTTCGGCGCTGGGAGGTTCTACCTGAGCAGGTTGTCTTCAAGGAAGAGATTGGTCGAGGGGCTTTTGGCAAGGTGGTTAAAGCCACGTTCAAAGAATCCCCTGGAATTGAAGTATTTTACAAGCCCAGAACACAGACTGTCGACTTCAAAGAAGACCGAATTGTAGCTGTTAAAGTTTTGGGAGGTAAGTAGATGATTCTCAAGTCACAGATCATCTAAACCAGCAGCAGACAATTGATTAGACTAACCCCCGGAGGGAGACGCCCATACAAAAAGGACAGGGTAGGCTCGTCGTACCTTTTTATAAGGATTGATCAAAAGCGGTTTTCTTAGGGTGTTTAACCTTAAAAGATCCACAGCGGGAGCTCTTGTGGTCACTTTTAGAGTATTGAGCCCAAAAAATATGACGGGAGAGGTGTGGTCATTCAGAATTAGTACCTAGTAGAGGTGAGAAAAAGGTCAAGCCACTCCCAGAAAACAGGATCGTGGTACCTTTTAGACAGTTATTTTCCCGGCTTTTAATGAACTGAAGCGTCATTGACAAGTTCCTTCAGAACTGATCACATGATTTTATCTCTAGACACAACAGATGAGGAAGCCAAAAATCAGTTTTCTGGAGGAAATTGAACTCATGAAGGCGATTGGCTCACACAGGAATATTGTCAGCATGCTGGGCTGTTGGGTGAACTCAGATCCAATATTTCTAGTGTTAGAATATGTTCCATACGGAGATCTGTTACAGTGGCTGAGGAACAAGAGAATACAGGTAAATTTAATATTACATAAGCAGGGATGGTGCAGTAGTGAGGGCGCTTGCCTCCAAATGATGTGACCAGGGTTTGATTCCCGATCGAGTTTGTTTTTTGGTTTTCGCCTTTTTCTGGGTACTTCAGTTTTCCTTCCTCCACAAAAAAACAGTATCATCAAATTTCAACTTTAACAGGATAGAGGAACCGCTGAAAACCAACTAAACTGATCTGGCTTCCTTATTTACAGGTCTTAGTTGAAAATCGGGTAGAATAGGAATCTTTGCTTTAGAGGGGCAAAAAATGACACAAAAAATTGAATATTATGTCAGAAACAAAGGTAAAAACACTGCAAGGCTGCTGGCTAGGAGGAGCCCAGCAGCCTGGGGCACCCAAGAAAGTCCTTTGGGCGCCTAAATTTTTGCAGCAGCTCCTAAAACGTTACCTGTTGGGCTCCTAACTATTTGGCTTTACCCCTTCTGGGCTCCTTGAAATATTTGTTAGGCAACAACCCTGCACTGGGTAGGCTCCTCATCATAATTTCTACTTTGTAGTATTGCCAGTATTTTGGGGGAAGGCCCCATTGATTCTGCAACGCCAAGAATTACCACCCACTCATCCCTTCCCTTGTTGATCTTAAACCCTTAATCTGTTATTAATATCCTATGTTTTTTTATTTCTGGCAGAAAAGCTATCAAAAGAACTACAGCAACAACGAAAATCACTTGAGGCTGGCTGCAATTGAAGTGAAATTTAATTCAGATAATGAATCAAAGGCACTGCTGACGGGAAACGAGGAAGACGATTTGCAACGGGAGGAAGAATTCGACGCAAAGGATCTTCTTAGCTTTGCGTGGCAGATAGCGCGCGGAATGGTAGGTTGTGGATCCTGGGAACAGCAAACTTTCAATATTTGAAATGCGACTGGAATCTTGTCGTATTTAGCAGGATTTCACAGCCATTCCGCGTCGTTTTAGTTGTTACTAAGTGAAATTAGACGCGATAATGAAATAATTAAAATCATTTGGTATTTTACCTCCAGATAAATTATGAACATACTGAGAAACCATGTTGGTCTATGTTGAGTTCTTAGTACAGCCACCTTTGGGTCGTCCTAAAAATTTGGCCGTATTAAATTGGCGGTGGTATTTTAAGTAGCTCTCTAAGTAATAAAAAATAGACTGACCAGCCTTTTCGTTGTTGGCCTAAAAAGCTGGCCAGTATAATGAGGTGGTCGTAAGCAGCGTCATTCCCTGGTCAAAAGTTCAACGAAAAAGCCCTGGGAATGAGGTTTGGTCGTAAAGTGGGGGAGAGGGAGAGGTGGGGGTCCACTAAAGTTGTGCTGGTAACCCTGTTCACCTTTGAGAAGAAGTAGAACCCTCCCAGTAACCCAACAGACATTTTTCTTTCGAGAAAACATGGTTACTCCCTGAATCGGGGTTAGGTGACGGTAGAGATATCAAGTTATTTAAGCCAGGAATGCCTCTCCTGGCTTAAATAGTTTCGCTACTGATTTAGTACGTTTCTAGTGCAGAGCGCACTATTGGGATGGTTTGGGGGTTGACGCCGCTAACGCACTATGGCGCTAAGGTACTAAGGCAATAGGTGTAAACTTTAATGTTTGTTTAATTAATTCCTATTAATTAATTAGCCTTGTTTTGATGGGGTGGGGAGGTACCTTTGGTTGCTACGTAAAACATACCGTACTTACATTTCTACTTGGATAACATCACAAAACTATATATGGCTCCAATATTCTCTTGTTATCCTAGTGGTACTAACACGCGTGCAAAACGTCTGCGCATGCGCAAGGTCTCTATTTTAAAAATGGCGGTTGCGAATGCAAAATTCACAACAAGAACGCCTTTATACTTTTTTTGAGCTAAAATCGAACTTTATTAGCATCCAAAACTTCAAAGCAGGAAACGTTAAAACCTCCAGGTATGCACTCGAGCAAGGATTTCTAGAAAAGTTCGCGGCGATCGTGCAAGAAAGCCGCTCATTTAGACAAATTCGTGCATCGCCGTTCTCAGTGTTTATGTTCGACTTCAGAATGAAACAAAAGCGAGCGTGGACTTTCAAACATGATTTTCGCCTTTGGTGCAAGGAGGAAAGTATGTGGTGCAAAAGAGAGAAAACTAAAGCAATTAATAAACTTTGTGTTCGTGAAATTCTAAGCTTATCTTTGTGTGTGGAGCTTACTTTTTTGAATTTCGCGGCCGGAATCTAGTTTGTTTTGACATCGCGTATAATTTCAATGGCAAATTCGCGCCGGAACCAGGGAAGGCACGCATGCACACTGCGTTTTTCACGCGTGTTAGTGGTACTATTCTCTTAAGAACAAAATCGATTTACACGAAGCGCATGCGCAGATTGATTAGCGTTGGTGTTAACTATATGTTAGGTAAACTATACATTTCATACCCAATTATACACGAACGTTTAGTGCTTTTCCTTGTGGTTGAACACAGCATGTAAGACGCATGCGCTCTAGCATTGTCAGCATGATACAATCCGTTCTGGAGTTCAGATTCATGCGTGCGATACCACACTCTCGTCTTAACGGGCGATAGCAGTCATATTTCAGGTAATATCAGTTCCTCCTTTTAGTGCAAAGAACGCTTTTTTGACAGTGTGTCTTTTGGAATCATCCGTAGCTCGGTTCAAAAATGCAGTGTGTTGTTTTCAACCTATTTTGTGTTTGCTAAGCTTTAAACAGGGAAACGAATGGATCTTCTCAGTCGCTTGTTTATTTTCTCTCCTATGAAAGCGTTTTTTCCATCATCAGATCTGGGGCGGATTTCTTAAAGAATTGTTCTTTGTTTGGTATCTAAGCCTGCAAACAAGGATGAAAACGTTAAATATTATCTAGAGTGGAGACTACGGCCTATATATTAAGAGCCAGTAGAAACAGAACTTACCTGATATCAATATTTAAGGCGGCCATCGTGGAATAGCCTCTTACGCAGGGACGCTCTTCGGGCGCAGTCACACAATTTTACTCCTTTACATGGGGGTAAGAAGATTGCGTGACGAGCGATAGGAGAAGAAAGATTGCGTGAGGAGCGCTAAGAGAGGTTGTTAGCGGGACGCGCCCACAAGAGCGTCCTGCGTAGGAGGAATCGTGTGGGATCCGTTCCTTTCTGGAGAACTTTCCTGTAAAAACTCGTCCTTTGCTGAAATGAAATACCATACCAAACTGCCCTACTCCACTGCCCTCTTTTCTTTTGTCGGCCGGCCTAGGCCGCGGTCACCAGGCTATTCTCGGCCGGTTCTCTTCGCTGCGGTCTTTACAATGTAAGAGGGAAATACTCGAAAAGAAAAAACTCTGACTGAAGTGTTTTTTACTATCCATGGCGTGAACCTCTCGCTCTCTCCCTACGTCATTCCAAGCCGGAGATCTCAATCAGTGTACTGTGTGTCACATGAAAAACGATATTGTAAAGCTGGTAGGCATGCTGTCAGCGAGGTGATTTGGTACCTGGGCCTCCCCAGTTCTCTTGGCTGAACTTGCTTGTAGTGTAATGGATTGTTGTACATGGTCCAGGGGACACCCGTCGTCTGCGAGGAGGGCTCCATGGTTAGGATCACAATCACATCTCAGTATTTCTGTTGCCTTGATATTGCTGGACAGGAATTGACGGAACCTTCTGTAATGAGGAAGACACGAATCGTTCAAACATCAACTGAGAGAAAAATGCTTCACCTCAGAACTGCGAATATTGTTAGGCCATGTACAGAAACTTGCAAGTGACTGCTAGCGCAATTAAGTGGACACAAACATATCACTCAATTTTTGTTAGCAGTGTCAAATTATGACGCCATGAAGGCATATCGCCTAATCTAGGTCATATGCTTCTGAGGACAGTTAATGATGAAAACACAGCACTTTGTTAAAAACAATGTAACACTTTATTAGACCTTCATATAATTAACTAACGGAGCACATCTTCCTGAAAAATTTAAACCAAAAATGCCCGGGCCAGGTTCTGTAAGTATCACGACATGACTTAATCATATGCCACATCACCTCCTTGGGTTTGGAAGTTCCCTATCTTAGCTCTCATTTGAACAGCACTTTTCCTTATATCCACTCCATTGAAAGTAACAGCTTACCTTCCTACTTCTTCCCTGCATTTGAGCTGCAGCGTATAACTGTGTTTTTTTCCTTTCACAGTAACTGATTGCACTTGCTATTCTTTGCCACCTTTCTGTAGTATACAGTGACATGATAACTGGACACGCCCCTTCAAAGGGAGATCCCATGCGACAACAACAGTCCCTCCTGGGACAGCCTGGTGGAGTTAACGATATCAGGAACACCTGTAATTTCAGATGAATATGGTTCAAATACATTATCTTCTTTCATACAAATTTCTTTTCGGAATAAACCAGTTGTATAGTTATTTCAGGTGCAACTCCTGTACTAGGAGTATGGCCAACTGTTCATGTAAAATTGTAAATGCAAAATTTAATGTCAACCACAGGGAGTGCATTATGCAATCAACCAAGCCAGAGGGTCATGAAAAAGTGCTTGACAATTCCAGATTCCCCCGAATTTGGGAATTTGGAAATGTTGGTTTTTGAGGAGAGGGGAAGAAAACCGGAGGACCCGTAGCGAAAAACCTCTTGGAGGAAGGAAGACGAACCAACAACAACAAACTACACCCTTTTTACATCATGACGTGCTCCGTGAATCGAACACCCGGGGGACCACATCGGTGGAGGCCGAGCGCTCTCACTACTGCGCCATCCCTGCTTCCTCCTAATTGTTACATAAAATTGCTCATAATTGCACGACCCCTACTTGTTCATCAAGCTGGGTTGTGGTGCTTCACAGTGCAGCTTCTCCTTGTGTAAGAGGATGAGTGGGACATTTCAAAATGGGAGTAAAAAACAAAGTATATAGAATAGGAGATGAGTCCCCTCAATGACCAGCTGCCCCAAAATGACGAGGCAGGACTAGCGCCCATCCCGCAAGTTAAAACCACAGATCATGATGGACACCAGACGTTCAGGTGCTCCACCCAGACTCCCTTCGGCAAGATGATGATGTCACACAAGATCAGAAACAGTTACCCAACGACTAACCAAAAAACAGGAGTTACAAGTGTTTCATGGGATATCCAAACACCGAGAAGAGAGCTAAAAAGTAATGACCTCACAGCGGAGTATTTTTTCAACGGGGTTTGGATAACTGGAGAAAGCACTCCACATGGAGTGTTTATAATATCTTCTAAATCGAAAACAAAAAACTAAGGAGGTTAACCGGGAGGAGGTGAATTGTCAAAATCTTTGCTTGATTAAGACTGGCTATCAATAACGTCCTTCACAGTTGTGATTTGCTTTGCTTTAACTGAGAATTATTAAGAGTTGAGAAGTGTATAGATGCCTAGTCATTAACACACTGCTTCATAGCTTGTTAGCATTTAATATGCAGTTGAAATGCAATTAATGTTAACTAAGTTAAAACCACTAGGAGCACAAGTTTTACCCACGCGGTCTGCGGGGTGTTATACAGGCGTATCGTTCAAGGATTCCCGAGCTCCTGGTTCAAAGGTGTTTGTTGTGCATTTGGTTGGCGTTGTAGTCAGCGTTTC
>JAHPZR010000021.1:22500-34394 GCA_019787425.1 Platygyra sinensis | reverse complement strand
CATAGAAACACTCATGAAAGTTTAGTAGAACTCGAAAAAGCTGTGGAAACACTCGCCTGCGCGCATGTTCCCACAGCATTTCTCGCTCTCCCAGACTTCCACTTGTGTTTCTGAAACTCAATGTAACATGAAGGAAAATAACAAAACCATCAACTTATCAAGCTACAGATATTCATAATTATTTTTAATTTATTGTCTTTGCTGGGAAGATTGGTACCCTGTTGACTGGTGTGAGGGGAATTTAGTCCTGATGTGCTTGTAAACACAAGCTGGCAATGGTCTGGAGTTGTCCCATCCGAGAAATCCACAAGTCCATCTTATCAGCCATCTATAAGCAACTGCTCTGAGGAATCTAAAGAATTAATAAACAAGAACTACGAATCAATAAACGCTACGAGTCAGACATGCTATTTGTAATGGAAATTTATAATTGTCGAAAATTATTGATGTTCTTATAGAATGTTTAGAGAATGAGGAACATATGCTAATATTGGGGCCGCAATTGAAGAAAAAAAAGAGTACCCGTACATACATGTAGGCCTTGAAAAGAATGAGAACAATAAAACCGAGCCGATCTCTGGGGAGGCACTGAAGACAGATTTTTTGTAATCCGGAGCCAATCTCTCGGTTCTATCCTTCCTTTGTCCCCCTGCCAGAATTGCAACGATAGCCGAAAAAAAATGTTCCGTGGCAAGATAAAAGGAGCGATGATGTACGAATTCTACTACAATAACTTTTAACTTACTCGTTATTCGACTGCCCAGCATGGCGGCGATATGTTTTCCCGTTCTTATCGCGTAGAAGCGGGCCTACTTGAGTTAGAACTGCAGTGTTAGTCATCGCCAGGTAATCTTCCTGCTGGGTAACACATTTAATTCTTTCGATACTGCCATCAAAGACTAATTGTCGACGGGCCTGAAGAACCTCCCAGCAGCATCTGTATTCCAGAGCACTCGACAAATGCTCTGTAGTGCATTGCCCACACTGGCACCTGCAAAACACAGCAAATATAAGCTTAACCTTGCTGAGCTCGAGTAAGTCTGATAATAAAGCTTGTATCAAGGTGCAAGGTGAGAAATCCGCCAGCGAAAACTTCCATCACTTCACTATATCATTGTAATCTGTAGTTTTTTGTTTTTTTTTCAAAAAAAATATATCCTACCATTCATCGACTGAAATTTCTCCTTCAAATCTGGCCAGCAGGATTGCTGGAGAAAGTCCATCAATATCCTCTTCCTCGTCGGCTTCTTCATCACTCGAGTGAGCACGAGGTTCATCCTGATATGGCTCGACTAAACTGGAAGAGACTATTTCTTCCGAGTCCGAGTCTTCAGAAACATCTTGGACGTCTTCTGATTCCGAAAACGACAAGTACTCTTCGCTATCGGACATTTTCACAAGACAAAAAGACAGGACAAATTGCGAAGTTCTCGAAGAGTTCAAGTGCAGAAAGCGTGTAAACAAATCGATGTGCAATCCTTTCTACGTCATCAAGGCGTTTACTCGCCCTAGTCTCCCCTAAAGACTGAACCAATTTTTGCGCGGGTTCGTAGGTCTTCGAGTGCTGAAAAATTATCCTTTCGTGCTTTTCCATTCTGATTGATTGTTTTTTTCGTTTTTTAGACATAACAAACTATCAAATGGGCACTTAAAAAGCACACACATAATTCACCCATTAACTTTAATGTCTTGTTACCCTGAAAGGCAGAATACAATGATTGATGAAGGAGTGATCCTGATGATGATGATGAGATGATGATGATGATGAGATGTTTGCTCGGCTCTGGCATAGGCCCCATTTCCAGAATTACCCTCAGGGTTCTTTTTCGAAGCAAGTCTTGGTGCTCTTCCTTTCATATGCAGATCACATTTCTTTCACTTGCAAATTAAAGGGGCATTGTCACGCTATTTGGCCAGTTTATAAAAAGCTATAAGGTGCCTTCACATCAATTAAATTCCAAAACTAATGATCTAGATTTGTTATCGAAGACTATCTGAAGGTACTGAAACTGTTTCCTTTCGCCTGTCGCTACGAATGGCACGGATGGAAGCGGATTGAAATTTGAAAAGATTGGCCAATTTTTTCAAGTTTTGATGCCACGAGTTCCAAAAATCCTCAAGAAATTTATTATGGTTAGGCCTCCATTATAAAATTCTTGATATCTTCGTCGTAGCTTTACAAAAGCTGTATGTTTATGATTTAAGCCTTAAAGTAATGATTTTAGCACAGAATTGATCAAAAACAGTAAAATCCATGTGACAATGCCCCTTTAAACTCATTTTCATGTGAATGAAAATTGTTTGGCATATGAAAGGATGAGCACTAAGACTCGCTTCGAAAAAGACGCCCGGAGAATGGCCTATTAACCCTCCCATGCCTCCTCCCTAATTTTTGGTTTCGTTTGCTTTCGTTTGGTTTGGTTTCGTTTGGTTCCTTTCTTTTGGTTTGGTTATAGCGTTCGACTGAGGAGGAGAAACGACTTTTGGTTCAAATTATCGGGAGGATCGAAAAAATGATGGTTAGAGAAATCGGTATTCTACTGTAGTAATTTTGAAACATGACATGCTCCTAGCTTATGACTCAAATCGACAGCCTAGTAAAATCGGAAACTAAAAATTAAAGAAACAGTTGATTGTTAATTGTTCCTTGTACGAGTAGTTCAGGAAAATTTAAAACAGGCACTTTACGGAGCCATTCAAAACGGCTCTTTTCAGAGCCACCACAATAACAAAAGTCTTGGCACTGGAGCCCATTTTGGTCTTCCTTTGCTTTCATTATTTCGTCATTGCATTCTTGATGGCAATAACATCGATCTCCTTGATTTCCACTATACACAGCCTGCAAAAACAGCCGTCCTTCTTCGCTCCCGGCCCAAGTGGCGTTTCGCGTGAAGGACGTCTGCGATTCACCGCAGAAAATTCCATAGTGATAATGAAAATTTGTCCCGCATCTGGTCATGAGCGCTGATTGGTTCGATCGGTAATTATGCATAATTAAGTCCGTAAATATGCGGGACAGTGAAAATACTCACCAAAACAAATCTGGCGTCTTGTAAAAGTAGCGGTGGTTTGTGTAAATTGGGGTTAACAAGCCTACACGACTTCGACGGTTTGTGACATCTGTACATTTGTTGTTCTCTGTTCGGTTACTCGACGTTTTTGTCGCTTCACTCGTGTTTATGAAGGGCAATTCATGCTGTGTTATAAGGAGGAATTTTAAGACGAGTTGAGCCGTTAGACCGTGGTCATAAGTATACGTGATTTCCGCTGTTATCTGCGTATTACTTCGTGGATTTTGACACCTCCGTAAACAGTGATTAGAACTGTTTGAGAGTACAGAAGTGATATCACATTTGCCCTCGTACATTTTTCTTCAGAGACGCTGTAGCTTTACTTCGAGAAAGCTATACACAAGCTTGTGTAGTAAAATTCTATTTTTTTTCTTTCAGCTACCTGATAGAGCTTGATATGTTCAAATGCAACTGTTGACCCGGCTGTTGACGCGCAAGTCTGTTGAATGTGTCTTTGTTCGGCTTAGTCTAGACCATGGTTTCGATCCTCCATGTGGATCTCATCAGTTACCGGTAATTCTAAAATACTCTGTACGTCTGAAGTTGCTAGCATAACTCGTACATTTGGGAGAATGTTAAGACATTTGCGGCTTGGCACAAACCTTTCGTTCGTACCTGCAAATAACAATTTATTCAAAATTATAAAGTTCAAGCTTACGTCATCAGTATGGAATTTTCAGCGGTGAATCGCAGACGTCCTTCACGCGAAACGCCACTCGGGCGGGAGCGAAGAAGGACGGCTGTTTTCGCAGGCTACACGATACACATCTAATTGACATTTGGCTTTTCCAAAACAGAATACCTGCAATTGTGGATCCTTAGATCATTTGACCTTAACTCTGTTTTGACAAGACAAACACCAGTGAAAGTGGCATACAAGCTGGGCCTTGACTACCTTTTAGAATGTTTTCTCCCGAGCACGTTTGCCCGAATCATCAACGGTTTGCCCGAATAATTTGAAAAATTTCCGAGACTGGAGTGGGGGGGGGGGGGGGGGGTGAGGGCTGCAACCCCCCCTCGCCTCTCCCCCCTCCGGCCCCTACGCCTATGACGACACGCCCTACTCCATAGATGTAACACAAGTTGTTTTAATTTCACTACGTTTTAAGCCACCTAGCATTGAGAGAATGTTGCGAACATCACATAAAATATCCAGATATACACCTAAACCTGAGGCTATATCTACTCGTATATATGCGCGTCAGTAATCGTGAATTCTAAGCGCGACTTTCATTCACTTGTAAACGACATTAACGAGGTAACGTAAATTTCCCAAAGTGTTTCTACGGAGTACGCAAGTATAGGTTAAAAGTATAGCTGCGAGGACACAGCTTAAACACGGAGCGATTCTATAAAGGCAAGGACACGCCCCCCTTGAAGCACTTTGTTGGCGTTCCTGTGCAATGGTGGAAAGCCACTGAGAATAACGGTCGCATAACATAAAAGTCGTGGAGAAATAGCGTCTTTTTCGTCAAACAACGGAGTCATTTATGTAGAACAATATAAGATAAATAATAAAAATACAGTGAAGATAAAAAAATTTTATTAACACTTTAGATGATGGTATTGGAAGTCCAAAAACGATGAATTATCTTCGTCGTAGCTGCACGTGGAACATTCAAATTTCGCCGCTACTGAACTAAAATCGGTAACAAAGCTGATGTCTGCGAGCTATCTGTTTCCATTTATCTCAGCATGCTGAGAACGAAACGAAATCTCGTAAGAGGTGATTTGGTTAGCCTGTGAAAACAGACGGATTTTGGTGGGATATTTAGTAAATAAACCCCTTCAGGAGGCTGGTATGTCGGCTGATAATGTCCGCGGCTGAGAGATTGTCCGAAAAATGAACATTTGGCCGAGAAGCGAAGCTTCGAGGGCAAATGTGAAATTTTGAGGACAATCTCTCAGCCAAGGACATTATCAGCCGACATACCAGCAAGCCAGAAAGGGGTTTATTTATTTTATAACCCTCCCATTAATTTTCAGTTCGCAATAAACCGCTCGTAAACTGATGGTAAAAAAGCCATTGGTGATCTGATGGCGAATGCGCGTGATTGACGTGAGGGAGCAAAGTAAATTTGATTGGTTTAACTAACTTTATTTCCACTGTGATTGGACCAAATTTGACAAGCTGTCATGTGAAATTAATTCTCGTAACGCCCCTTGGATCAAAAACTCGAAAACTTGGCGCTTTTGGTTCATATATTCCGACGTACTGTTCATAGACTTGACTAGAAAGAAATGTATTTCAGTCTCAGAATTTACATCTGTGAAACACAGAATGTGTAAAATCTGTAGCACTTGAAGGTGGACTGATTTTTCGTCGCTCTCTCGCTTGAGATGAAGTACTTCAGCCGGTAGTTGTTGTTTTGAGCTAAAGGTCACCGGGTTTCATCTCGCGTTGGTTTTCACGGCCTCTCTTTCCGAAGTAGAGAATGGTGTTAAACCATGCCGAATTTGCAAAACTTTCTGGAGCATTCAGACCAAGCTGATTTGCTGCATAGAGGACTTCAAGGTCTTCGCTGGAAATTGAATTGGACGCTTGTGCTTTGTGAAAGAAATCAATCCCTGTCGCGCAAGATCTTTCAGTGATGGATCTAGAGCTTCGTTTGCCGGCTTGAATACTTATCCCGAATAATGGAAAACGGCTTTCTTTGAAGGGAACAGGAAAAAAAATCTGTCCAGCCGGAACGAATTGGCTTTCACAGTGTTGCGACTGTATGGTTTTCCTTCCACTGAATTTTCTGGCTTCTGCGTAAAAAAGGTTTCAACATGGTTGACAATTCTGCCGGCTCCATGATTTCAAGTGCGACTGGAATTTTTCTTTCCTTCCTCCACGCTAAAGTCGGACGTGAACGGTTGGTTTATTTTATAGTTAGTTATCACATTGTATTAAATCTTTACTTTGTAAAATGAATCGGTTTAAATTTACGTAGGACTAAATATTAAAAGTCTACTCGTGACTTTCTCCACCTTCAAAGACACTGACAGCGTATTTTGGTGACTTTTTTGTACTTTCCGGAACAGCACTTGCCATCAGCTTTTTAATGTCATCATCGCTAGACTCGGTAACACTAGTTTGGTTTCCTTCCATATTAAATAAGAGAAAAGAAAAGTTGAAATTCTTGTGCTGACTATGTTTCTCTTCGACGGAAACAATCGGAGGACAAATATCGAATCGGGCGGGGGTTATTGCGTGATAACTGTCCAGAGATTTATACCACGTGACGTAAAATAGCCAATAAAATCAATCAAAAATTAATGGGTGGGTTATAATTAAAATATTCAGGTTTATAAGCGTTATGATGGTGCAAACAATATGCAAATTGACAACACTGAGTTATTCATCACACTGTTCCATGTTCAGAGCAAAGAATTTGGAAACAACAAGTACTACAAAAAAAACAACAGTACTTGAAAAATGGCAAAGTGAGATTTCGTCTGAATATTGACGTTAGAAAGGAAATAAAAGACTCAAGGCTGAATGCCATAAAACAAATGATTACGTTAGTAAAAGGTCGACTGAATTTTAGCCGCAAGAGTACAACAGCAGCTAATGTTGACCTTACGGAATCTCTTTTAGATAACTGGCTGAAGAATAACCATATTACCATCGATAAAATATATTACCTTCGCGGTCTGTTTGGGTTTTTTTACGAATTTTAGTTTTCAAGTAATATTTCAAAAACGAGTGCGAGGGTTTCATCAGGTTTCCAAACGCGAGAAACATTTGAAACCACGAGGCCGCAGGCCGAGTGGTTTTATTGTTTTCGAGCGTTTGGAAACCTGATGAAACCCGAAGCACGAGTTTTTGAAATTACTTCTCCAACAAAGAAAATTAGTTTAAATTATCATTTGAATAAGATTTCCCAATTCAACTATTATAATTGAGACGTGAAATGTGCATTATCCTCAAAACAATGTGCATGATGTGCATGATCCTATCACCTAATTGCTGCGCTGTGACAATTTTTGAATATTCATCAACTGATGTCACGTTGTTACCGAGCTGTTTGTCAGTTCCGAGCGAACACGTTGCTTCACAGAGCAAATGGCAAAGTGCAGATTTAGACCTCCTAAAACTAGCAAAGAAGAGGAAAAGTGTGTGGCCAGCGCAATTCCGAGGTAACGTGTGCATTTGGTCTGATAAAATTTCTAACGTCAGTGCCAATTTAGGTCGGAAGTGTACAGCAAGCTTGAAAGTGAACCAAAACACGAGGTCGCCACCATCGGAGCGAGAATTTAGATTTAGAAAAAGAATGGGCTTTTCTGTTTTGGGTAGTTTAACAACTGTACCGTTACATTCAACGTTAGCAGTAAATAATTTAGGTTTAAAGTTTTTCGTAAAATGTGTGATTAAATAAAGTTGTTAATCGCCACGTGTTTTTGTTGCTTTATGAATATGCAGATTAAGAAATCGTTTCAAACACGGGTTTCTTTCAAGGCCGTGTTTTCAACTCGGACATTACTCATCCACCTGACCAGAATAAGATGGTCTGGTTGGGTAAGAGCACATGAATAATTAATGAGTTGAGAAATTTATTTCTCAAACTCATTAAGGTGGCCGAACACAGTTTTCGCGGGCGCTCATGCTAACGCAATTCAGCGCGCGCACAAGTATTGCATAAAAACAAGCATGGCATCAATATAGCGATCATTTATTTGCTCAATGTCCGCGCTGTCTGTACTATTTTTCTTCACAAATGAACACTGTATTGATGGTTTTACTCTTTTATTACAGAGGTATGTTAGAAAAAGTAACTATGCAAAGAAACCAGCAATTCTCAGCTTTTGTTTGTTACCGAAGGAACCCAGTTAAATGCAGCGCATGCGTAGTAAGTCGAAAAAATGCGATTGAGTGAAAAATTGACTTTCGGAGATACGCCTATTTCTCGAGAACCACTCATTAGAATTTCACGAAATTTAGAGCGAAAATACTTTAGGAAATAAGTAACTGCAGGATTAAAAAAAAATTAAAATTTAACAAAGGAAATTCAAGATATGCCAGTGAACCTTCAACGAGGGATAATTAAAGATCTGTTTGTTAAATTGTTATTAAAATAGCGCTAACATGTGAGTATCGTTACAAGCTTGTTGCATGCAAATTATAAAGGAAATCTAATGACTAGATTTTCTGCAAATAAACAAAACCGATTTTAAACGCCTGTTTATAATTAATCATGTTGCCATGGGAACGGCACATACGACAGTTTAATTATCAAAAAGTTGAAGTTTGTGTTGTTAACTTGCTTGCTGCCATTTTTGGCGACCAAGGATCAAGGGTTTTAGAAGCAAAGGTAAATGAAACAGAGCTATCAAAAACTGTGTTCAGCCACCTTAATTATTCATGCAGCTCTTACCCAACTATAGCATCTAATTCTGGTCAGGTGGATGAGTCTAGAAACCCAATGAAAAACCAGTTAATAACACGGCCTTGAAAGGAACCCGTGTTTGAAACGATTTCTTAATCTGCATATTAAAGCAACAAAAACACGTCATGTAAATGCGTGACTTTAGATTTGCGTGACGTTTGCGTTACAGTTATCCATTGGTTACCATTGTGCCATTTGATTCCTTCGGATAGCCTTTCTCTCTTGCTGATTTTTAGTTATCGTATCGTTTGCCTTTCAATTCATTATTCACTGTTCGCCGTTCACTCGCGTTGTCCATCGCAAGTTGATTTGTTAAGTATTTGGATTCAAGCCACCGGCGTAAAGGGACCGATATGTAAGTTGTTTTTGTTCGTTTTCACTTTTGTAGCTTGCCCGATTTATGCAGAGTAGCGTTTCTTTTGATACGAGCTTATGCCTTTAGTGTGTATTATGTAGTCACCGCCCTCGTATCAGCAAGCGGTTATTTCTAGCTATAATTTTCCTTTATTCCGTTGTGGGCAAGCTCTTTCGTCTTTATTTCGTGTTTATATTTTGTATATATACTTTGTGTTTGCCGTGGCATTTAGAGTTCATTTATTAGTTCCTTTTATTATGTTAGATTCATTTATGCTGTTATGTCGCCACGTGTTAAATCAAGTACAACTGTTTATGTAAGTCCCCTTTTTAATTCGCTTACAATTTACGAGATTGATTAAATGTCTCGTAAGTATCCTGGTTGGCGTGGTATTTCACCGGTCACGATTTTCTTGGCACTTCATTCGGCCTTGATGTTCGCTTGCCGCTACAGTAAAATATCGCCAATTCACGCCTTTGGCTGGAATTAAAGTTTGTTGAGGATGAGCGATAGTGGTAGTCGATCGCCTCGAGTTACAGTTCGAAAGATTCTCTCATTGGAGAAGACACAAGCAGAAGTTGAAATTCCAGATGAACTATACGATTTAAGAGATCTTAGTTTAGACGAAGTACATAGTCCTCGTGGCAGGCAATACGATCCTCCAAATTTGAGAGAACCGCACGAGCGGACTTTGACCGACAAAGGCAGAGCCTATCAGTTGGAAGTTCGTGCTTTAAGAAAACAAGAAGTGGAAAACAAATTGCGTAAACATGTTGGAAGAATTTACTCATTGCTCGACACCCACCCAGGAACCGAAGAATTAGAAAAAGAAAGAGACATCCTGGATGTAATTAAAGAGGAACTCAATCAGGCATACCGATCTTATGACGAGTTACTTGATGATGAAAGCGCTAAAGGTGCCGCTTACCGA
Organism: Platygyra sinensis; assembly: GCA_019787425.1. NCBI lineage: Eukaryota > Metazoa > Cnidaria > Anthozoa > Scleractinia > Merulinidae > Platygyra > Platygyra sinensis. The sequence goes on along the minus strand of JAHPZR010000021.1, from coordinate 24,665 downwards.
TATTTCGATTTGTGCGATCGGGAGTTTACCGAATGTCGAATGCGACTAAACGAAATCCTTCGTTCAATCGAACAACGAAAGCATGAAGAATTCGAATCTAATAGGCAAGAAACTAAGTCAAACAAATCGAGCCGTTCTGGAAGAACAAAGGTATCAGGTTCTTCAAGGTCGTCTAGGTCGTCGGTCATGTCAAAGAGAGTAGAGGCGGCAGCCAGAGCAGCGAAGCTAAAGGTCGAAATGAAGTACTTGGACCATGAAACCAATTTAAGAAGAATTCAGTTGGAAAAAGAGATCGCCTTGGCAGATGCTGAAGAGGAAGCGATCAAATTGGTCATGAACGAAGAAGTGAAGAACGGCCTAGCTCGAAAAGATGCGAAATCGGATGAGAGATTCGAAGAAAGTTTCCGCGAAGCTAAATTCGATGTCGGAAAAACTGTCATAAAACATGAACCTTCATTGTTGAGACCGGAAGCAGTTCCTTTCGCGCCCTGACGCCTCCAATAAGAGAAGCCACTAGTCAAGATAACAATTTCGCTCCAGAGCTAAACGAGCCAACAACACCTCAAGACGCGACTCTTAAACAAATAGTCAGTCTCCAAGCGAAACAAGCGGAATTAAGCGCTCTAATTGTCAACCAGCAAAGAGCCAGTACGCTTCCTTCTCAAGAACCGCCTGTCTTTAAAGGAAGTTATTTCGATTACCCGACATTCATAGCTGCCTTCGATGCCATGATAGAGAAGAAAGTTGACTCAGAAAAGGATAAACTGTACTTTTTGAGCAAGTATACTTCCGGCAAAGCCCATGAAGTCGTGAAAGGTTTCTTGACCTGGGATTCTGACAAAGGTTATGAAGAAGCTCGTCAAGCTCTTGGCTCAGCGTTTCGGTAACCCATTTCGAGTAGCCGAAGCTTATAAGGCTAAACTGCTTAATTGGCCGCAGATCGTCGAAGGAGATAGCTCCAGTCTTCAAGATTTCTCTGATTTTCTTGTCCGTTGTGAAGGGGCCATGCAGTCCATGAAGTACATGGAAGAACTAAATTCAACAAGGTTACTGCAGGAAATTAGCACCAAACTGCCCCTCAAGTCAGGCTCCAGGTGGTGTCGCCAAGCACGTGATGTCCTGAAGAAAACGGAGAGAACGGTATCCTTCCATGATCTCGTGGAATTTGTCAGAGAAGAAGCAGATCTCGCAAATGATCCAGTCTTTTCTCCCGAAGCTTTGAAAAGTAAAAGAAACAAGGTGCCTGACAGAAGCCGAGTAAAGAGAAGTCAAGGAGCTAACAGTTTTGCATCTTTTTCCTCTCGTACCACGCCTAGCGAGAGCCAAGGAAGGTCTAATGCAGAGCAAGAGCCAAAAAAGCAAAGTTCGTGTATCTTTTGCGGCGGTAATCACCCACCTCACAAGTGCGGAGAACTAAGTAGGAAGAGCATTGATGAGCGCCTGGCACTGGTTAGATCGAAAGGCCTCTGCTTTGGATGCCTGAAAAGGGGTCATCAATCGAAGAACTGTCGAGTTAGACTTAATTGCGAGAAATGCGGTAGGCAGCATCCGACTCCTCTTCATGACCCAACGTACAAAGAAGGATCTAGCAACCAGAATGCTCCTGAATCAACTCGGTCAGATACGGCCCAAAGTCACCAAGCAAGCTCAGAGGTCGCGAACGACGACAGTACTAACTCCAACCCCAATGTCAGTGTGTGTAGCGCTGTGAGTGGGCATGGTATTGTAACGAACTCTTTAATCATCCCAGTCTATGTGTTTCGCAAGAGTCACCCTGAGCTTAAAGTCAAGGTTTATGCGTTATTGGATGACGCCAGTGACACTACGTTTATCAAAACTGACGTGAAAGATAAACTTGGAATCCCTGGAGTTAATTCGAAACTTATCCTCAGTACCATGCTTGGAAGTGAAGAAATCGCCGTTAGCAGAGTGGATGGGTTGGTAGTTGAGAGGATAGACCAGCGAGTTCAAGTCGAGCTACCTAGGACGTACTCCAGAGACCAGATACCATCCAGAAGAGATCAAATTCCAAGTCCTGAAGTTGCAGCTGTGTGGCCACATCTCCAAAAGATCAAAGACAAGATTATGCCGTATCAAGAAAGCTTGGAAATCGGATTGCTAATTGGCTGCAACTGTCCGAAGGCGATCAAGCCTAAAGAAGTTAT